>JABUQX010020885.1:0-52500 GCA_015478945.1 Trachelipus rathkii
ACTAATCCCTCTATTTATTATAATTATTATGTAATGGTATATAGTAGATACTAGTAAAGCCTATAACTATGGTAATATTGTAAAATATTATATATATATAATATATTTTACCAGATATATCTAATTATATAATAGTATATAATATAGTAATAATATTTAATATTATTATATATTATACTATATTATATATTATTATATAGGGTATCGTAGGGTGTGTAGTATAATCATATATAGCGTGCTTGAATATACGAGGTGAGTAGAATAAGATTTATATATTATATATCCACTTTATTACCCTCTTTATATGTATATTATATTTTCATGGTATTTTATATTTATTAAATATATATTTTTATACTTATTATTCAATTTAAAATAACAATTTTTTATTGTCTTTTATATTTTTTTTACTTTTATATGTTTATTTATTATTTTCTTATCTGATTTTATTTTCAATCTCTTATTTATTTTATTTTTTTTATCTTCTATTTGTTACTCTTAGAATTATATTGTTTTTTTTGATTCTTTGATTGAAATGTTGAATCTACATTTTTTATTGGTCATATATCTAATACAAAATAGGCTGTACTATAAATTGGTAGCAATTTATGGCTTCTTTGCCGCTTCATGTTAGAACATATATCATAATATACATGTATAAGGAGAATAATAAAGTAACTTGTTTTTACACTTGGGGTCGAAACCATTACACTTATTATGAGCAAAACTTACTAAAGTAAATTATACATAATTATTACTGATGGTTCGATCTCCAGTATAGAATGAATCAGTTTTATTTTATATCTTAAACATCAAGTTATACTGGTTATCTCCTGTGATGCAACGTTAATCTTTGTTCTTTTCTTCCCCTTTAACATCGACTAAATTATAATATATATGTTACAAGTATGCATTCATAAATTACGTAACCTATCTAAGTGTATTCCCTAGACTGTATAATTTAATCAGTACTAATATACTACTATTATATAATATATATTATAAAGATATATGAAAGATATCATATTTTAGTATATATATTATAATAAATATAAATATATTTTAATATACTATATATAATTATAGTATTATATTATATATATATACTATACTTATAAAGGATAAAATAATTTTACTACTATAAAATATCTCCCAGATAAGGGTTTTCGCTGCTGTAAAAAATTATGGACTACTATTCTATTTTCCTATTTGACTCCACGAATACTTATTTGATCTTAGAGGCATCTTTAGAAAATACTATTTTACAACGACCAGTTGGTTTACTCAATTTGTAGTCCTCCTCGTCTCCTCCTATACTACTTTACTGATGTTAACGGGTTTTTCACTCATTTTCAGTTAGGAAACAGTATCTTCGCTTGCCTTTGAGTGGCGTCTAATCTCGTTTTTACCATATCACCTCAAACCTCTCTAGACATATGGTTATTTATCTCTGGGCCAGATAAATAGATTCCACCTTATATAGCTTATGACCTTTATAAAATAGAGTTCTACGAAGCTATGAATGAAGGTGAAATTCCGGGCCTGCTATAACACCTTGGCTGTATAATAACCTAATATATTATCTAAATTTCGTCACATAGTATATTGGTGTAGTAGGGAGTATGCTGGCGGGCTTTATAAGTGCAATAGAGAGGATGCCTCATTCTTTTTTTCTATATGAAATCGTCAGTTTTTTATTTTGCTTTGTCGCTATGTCATCATATGGTCTTGTCTGGACTCGCTTCAGAGATAATACTAGCATAGAGCAAATCGTAATTGTATATGAAACGAATCTTTAATCCACTTAAGATAAACATTATATATTTTCTTATAATTAAATTAATTCAAACCATCAAAAGGAGCTCTTCGGATTCTTTTACTCTCTCCTAGGTCCTTGGATATCAAAGCATCTTCTTCGGGGTTAACAGAGCTCATTCTGGTACATATTCTCCTCTTCTATTCTTCGACCACATCATCTGTAGAATTTCGTGGTTTCTCGTAATCTCTCCCTCAGTCTATTTCGTCGGTCTCCTCGGTCTCTACGTCATTCAATTATTTGTATTAGACTCCTACCCTATGCAATGGAGAGAGAGTGATAGTGATTTTTGCATGTAATTTTTTAATATATATATATGTCTGTGTGTATAATGTGTTTTCCTATATTTTATATTTTTTAACCTAGTAGATCACTGTTATAAAATGTTATTGCGTATTATTGGTGTATATATTCTATACTATATATATTACTACTAGAACCTTAGTTAATAATTTATAAAATAATTAATTTTGAATACATTATACATCTACATCTAACTGAACTAGTATACAAGTATCCCGTAAATCGGTCAGCAAATTTTTGGATGTGAGTGTCAAAAAGCTAGAGTTTTTATTAGCCCTAGCTTGGATAAATATAATATGAAATATGTTTTATGTAGAGGTCGCCGTGGCTTATTACCCCCCATACAAGTAGATCAGTGGGTAAGGTGGCTTAGTAATGATACTTTAACATTAATATTCGTGCGAGTTAAGTTAGAGTGAGACCAAATTATTTTTTTTTTAATTGCTGATTTCATTTTATTTTATATAATACTTTTATAATAATACTTTTGAAATTCTCCTTATATATCTTTGATTATACTTCTTCATACTTATTTATTACTTACTTCTCTTTATCTTATATATATTTTATCTCTCTCTCTCTATGCTATTTTCTTGTCCCCTATATATTTATAAAATAGAATTTACTATATAAATATAATATCTTCGTTATATTACATCTCTATTATAATTAACTATATGCGGGTGAGTATAGCCCCTACAGTGACGTATGAATCTTAGATATATCTCTAACTCATCACCAAAAAGCGAGTGTGTCTGGCGACTAACCTGGTTCCCTCACTCCCTCGTCTATCTGTTTCTTTCATTAAGTCGACTCTAGTACTTTGGCGTGAGTGATATCTCCTTCCCTCCTTCCTTAGTTATTATGCAAAACTTTGCAGTTACGTCTAATACTTGTGACCTATTGTTTTGGGAATCAGATTGTTTTATGACCTTATATGGGTGTCTTGAATCTACGTAAACTCAGACCTAAGAGCACATCCAGCTGATATGTAAATGAACATTAGTAGTAGATTAAAGGTACCTGACACCGATATATTTAATATAATATAGGGTAGTTATTTTATTTACTACCTATTACTCATATCCCCATTACACTCTATCTATTAAAATTATTTCCGTATTATATACACCTCATACTATATGTGTACCAAAGGTTTCTTAATTATATCATAAAAATATATTAATTAATAGATTATTTATTATCACATTATATTATATTAGTATATTTATAGTTATATAATATCTTAATAACATAAATTATAGTTATTTAATATATATTTAAATATATTTAATATTACGTATAATTAATAATAAAATCATATAAATATTGTAGTTATAAATATGGGAATATAGGGGTAAAAACAATAAATTTATAAATATAAACATTAATTAAGAGTATAATAAATTTTCATTTATAATATATATAATAAATGTATATTTATAAATAAAACTATAAATAATATTATAATATAATATAGTATACTCTATATCATAGTCATTAAGTGTAAGATCGCTATATAGACACGAATTCAGTCCACCTTGATCTTTAAGTTAATATGTTGTATTATAATAAGAAGGTTCTCATATATTTATGATCTCCCTGCAAAGTATATGTCCTCGTGTAACGGTTATGGGACCTCTTTTTGCTTTACAGTAAAAGGTAGTGTCTATAGCCTTCTAGATATAGTAATGAGTTAATTTATTATTATAAAACTAAAAGTATAAGATATAAATATATATACCATATAAACAATTACAAACTAAATCAGTCTACCACTATACTTTGTTACTTAGGGTCATATTCATAAATATAAATAATATATATAACAATTTAGTAATAATAATAGTGGAAAGGTATATAATATATAAATATAATACCTCGTTAACCTAATTTAGTAAATAAGATAATAGTAGTAAGGTGTATAGATAGTAGGGTATATTGGGGTAGCGTATTATTATTTTTGAGACTTCATTTGGTGACCGCCGACCCTAAGACATGGGTAGGTAATATAGTGTCATAAAAACTAAGGGGGGTTGTTAAATCAGTCATGAGTTAGAAATAAAATACTGCAAAGAAAGAAATAAAGTATATTTATATAATAGAAGAATTTTATGAATGAATTAAGTACGCATTCAAAGTGTATTAAATTTATAAAAGATTATTGAGAATCACTGTCATTTTCCCATGCGTTTTCTTTACACCTTGATGGCGGTCACCCTAATATTATATTATAATAGAATAGCGGTGGTAAAATAATATAAAATAAGGTAGAATATTAGGATATTGGAACATTATGTTTTTACTACCTCCGGGTATTTTTTGGGGGCATATATTATAACTATCTATATATATATACCGTTATTACCTATATATCATATCATTATTATAAATATATAGTAACTAATCGGTCGAATATATAATCATAGATAGTTAAATGAAGGAGGAAAGAAGTTTTATTTATAACAAATTAAAATATATTTAGATTCAATAAGCAACTTGTAAGGAAGGGTTTTGGATAGGTTTGGCAAAACTAACCTAAACTTAAGCCTCATAATGTACTAAAAAAACAACAAAGTGAATTTACAAAATAATAGCTTCAGCTAAGAGTATAAAGCACATAATTTCTGATATCAAGTATATGAACTGTGAGAGGGATTTTAACACCTCAAGTATTTTTAATGCCCCTTAAGACAGGGTTGAAGGATGCATTGTCTTTCCTCGGTGGTGAGAGGTCCGGGTTCCGAGTCTTGAGCTGAGAACCCTTGGTGCGATCTTCTCTCCGCCGAGGGAATGTCAAGTTTATTTGGTACCGTCATGAAGCGCAAAATAAAGATTCTTTTTATTTTATTTCTTTTAATATTTTTGTCTCCATTTTTATTATTTTTATATCAGCAAATAAATACCCTACAGCTCCAATTTTGCTATGTTGAAATTTCTTCGAACTTTTTTTAATTTAAATATTTTTTTTATCAGAATATCACCATGTCGAATTCACTAACGTATAGGATAATAAGTGAAATATAGATTTCATCTTGAAGACGCATAGGTCAGCCATATGGCAATTCCACAGTTGCGGAAAGATATCTTGTTACAATGTTGTCGCTGGTTTTTTTTAAAACGGAAAACAACATTCGTGATGTTTAAAACTGTATATAATTTTACTTATTATTTGATAAATTAAAAAAATATAAAATTGTATTAAAATCCAACTTAGTCTTAAACATATCATGGGCGGTTTTGTATATGTTGCATGATATGCAAATCCTTTGAACTATTCAAAAGCATACGCACAGAAATAGATGCTCTTGGATATTTTGGTCACCACAAAATCTGGATTTCCCGCGGGGGACGCATTCTACTTTGAGGGGTGGCTTTTTGGGTCATAAAATAAAACAATCAACAAACCTTATATAAAACAGGGCCGCCATATATTTCAAAATTAAACAGCGAATTCAAATTGGGTTATTAACTTCTCTGTTGTAATTTAACGTTGAAGCGCCACCTTAATTACAATAAATAGCGTGCTAAAAAGATGGAGAGGTGTTGAAGCATGAAGGAAAGAAGCAAACAAACTAAGCAACTCCACACACCCCTCTGAATGGATAGACTTTTGAGAATCGAGAACAATATTCCGTCGGATACCCCTCTATTTTCCTACAGAATAGGGTCAACAATCCATACATACACCATTCAATCGTAAGCCTTTTCCTGACTCCGCAAACGCCACGGTAAGCTCTGCCATACTAATTCAATATCTCACGATATATACACTTGGATCTTCCAAGCGGTCCTTACTCAGATACCTATGGTATCGATTCCCAAGTATACCAATAATATATATATATATATCAGTAGATATAATTTCAAGAACTTAAAAAGGAATTTAGTAATTATGAATATATATATATATACAACTGCTATAGAGAATTCTGAAGATATTGTGTAACACCACTACATATATTATATATATAATACTATGTATATATATATACTATATATATTTATAGTCTAGATGTATAATATATATTATAATATATTAATATATACTATATATACTTATTACGTTACTAGCTATCATTATTAAGCTAAACTATTGAGAGATACAGTAGTAGCCGTTTATATATAACGTAATATATATACTAAAATTTCTGTAATTCTTTTAATTTTAACAATATTTTACACTATAATTCTCATACGTTTTCATAATAATTTTCGGTGTTTCATATATGAGAAGATAGTCGATTTTGTGTACCTACTTAACAACAATAATTCTCATTGATAAATTTTGCTATTATTTGTATAATTTCATATGATTGTTCAATACATTTTTTCTTTTATTTTTACATATTTCGCTGTGATGCACTTTGGCAAAAATATTCATCTATAAACTCCATCATTCCGTGTATTATTAGTCCTTATTCCGCCGTTGTTTTTAATAGAGAAACAATCTTCAGTAGTTTAACCAGTTTATTTCTCTTCATTTTAGAAAGTAAATTTTAAGTATTTGAAAAGCAAGAATATTTGTTCAGAGTTCGGAATATATTTTCTTGGAGTTTGTAAAGTCAGTGGTTTACTGAGTCCTCATATCTCATCTGAATGTAATTCTGATTTGAAGTGCCAGCATATCGCTCACGCTTTTTATCATTGTCATTTCTCCAAAACCTTGTATCAAGAAACTTAGCAAAATATAATACGGAGAACCAATTTCTAGTCACATTTTAGAAAATATTAAAAAGTTGGCTTTAAAAACAATTAAATAGGCAATAGATTTTCCTGCATTCCTTTTGGTTGTCGATACATATTAGAGAGGTTTTTATCAATTATACACTTGCGAAAAAAGCCGAAAATATATGATTGAAATGCTTTCTGTTTTGAAATTTTAATGTCTGAAACTTATTCTTGAAAAGGAAATGGGTGTTGTATAGGAAGAACTCGGATTGTGGAGGAAAGTATTTTTTTATTGAAAAAGTAATAAAACAAGCTAGATGAGAAATTCAATACAATATAGTATCAGCGTTTAATAGTTCGGTTCATTTATCATTAGGTACTATTCCTTACAATTTTATATTCATATGTCTTCTCTATACGTATATATAAAACTTAGTAGTAGGGACCTAGTAAATTCACGTATACTAGTATATAGTACGTACTATAATATAGACTATAATCGTCAATGTTATAATACTAATACTTAACTTCTATATATATATACTCACCGTTTAAAGTGTGTGTGTGTATAGTAATAGTAGTAGTAGTAGAGGTATAACGATCAACCTTTGAATTAGATATTTAATATATATATTTTGATTTGATTATAATTAGAATGTAGTAGATATATATATATATATATATATATCTATAAAATAATTATATGATATTTTATTATATATAGTATAGAGTTATACCAACAGTGAGTGTATATAATATAATATTAGTAGTAATTATGATTATGATATATAGTGAGTATATAATATAGTATTAATAAGGGTAGTAGTATAGAGTATATTATATATTAATATTAGTAAGTATATATTATATATATAAAGCAGAGATGGTGGATCAACTATACCTTATATACCTACTACTTATAGATATATATATATATATACTATATATTATATACAATATATATATATATAATATATATAACGTATAGTATAGTAAGTAGAATCGTTAATTTCATCTTTACATTTAGCTATAGTATATATATAATATAAACGAGAAGTTTCAAGGAGTAAGTATATAGTATGATAGGTATATAGATATATTTTAAGTATATAATGTGTGTGTGTTATATTTCATCGATTTTTGAGGCAAATAATTTTTCAAAACATGCGCATCACATTTTTAATACCATGGTTAAGAAGCATGTTGGTCTTAGCACTAATGCATGCGAAATGACACTGCTTACCGTCAGTGCATGATCGGAAAGATGTTATAAGAGAATAAGAATAACTTAAAAACCTATTCACTGGTGAAGTTTGCTGTTTACGCCAAACTGTAAATTTTAGAAGTCAACTCTAAAATTTTCGCAACCACCTTGGTTTTTGTTTCAGCGGATTCCTGGAGGTTAGTTTTTGTCCATGCTGTTAGTCTCTGGGGGAAATATCTTTTCTATATATTTTTTTTAAAAAGTTTTTGCTCCCTCTCACATTAGTGACAGGGCCGTAAGATACTGGTCCACGCTTGTAATATAATTCTCATCCCAGATATTTCCTAAGATTGTTTTCTAAATGTGTTGTCAGCTCCAATTATGACTGCCGAAGATAGGGAGGGAAAAGGTTAATATTTGTCCGCATACGCATACAACAAGACTTTATATTCGCTCAAAAGTGTGTTTGAACGACGGGCTCTAACGACTTTTTCGTGTTAGGAAGACACATCTAAGACTACGGATCGGCATATGGTGGTTGGCATCAAAATATATTGCTATTGATCCAAATAGAAACTCCCATATGGTTGGGTATATGTGGATTAAAGTTGTAGAATTTAGAACGGTTAACGTTTTTCGGAATCTATCGTATATAAGCTCGCTTCCAACATTGAGGTAAAATGTGTGTAAACAAGGTAAGTTATCATTTATAATTTATTCTATTAATTGCATTCTTGACATTTTAGTTTGATATATAATCATTCTCACCACATAACCTAGGAAAAATTAATGAGTTGGAAAGAAGCTTCAAAGGGCCATCGAATATTGTCTGCCTTCTAAGACCAGGGAGTTGTCGAGCCTATGTAACATATTGTTACCTGGACTAAAGATTTTGATGGTGAAAAATTTCGGGGGAGGGGGTTCAGACTTTCTGACACCCCAAGTTTATGAGATCTGGTAAATTCAGTGTATTGTACCTACTACCGTTTACTATCCTGAGTATTTTTTTTTTTTACAATCTACAGTTTATGGAGTGTAAAATATATATATATAGTTGTAATGCTAGAACTTATATCGGTAAATGTCAGGGTTTCATGCAATGTAACGATATATAACAAAATTATTATATTTTTCACTTAGATCATTAACGGTAAATCTATCATAGTAAAATAGAAGGAGAAATATATATACATTTAGGTATATATAGTATTATATGCGGTGGTAGTATAATATAATAATAATGGGGTATTATTACTTATGATGGAATAATAATGATAATAAACTGTATATATACTATATATATAGTATGACTTATTATATAATGTAAGATATGTCCAATATACCTATATATAATACTATATATCATGTAATATATATATAGTATATAGCTGTATTATTGAGGGAGCGCAATTATAAGTAGTATAGTAGCATAAATATCCCATTATTACGTACTACTACCGTATATAGGTGCTATATTTTTCTTAATTGTCATTTTTATATTTTGAAAAACTAGAGCATTATAAATTTATATTAAATTATATTCTTATCAGTTACTAAGAATTGAGGCATAAAATTTTATTTATTTATTTTTTTATTTATATTCTATTTTTTTTTTAAAAATTGTATGTTTTTTGATCGTTATTTGGACTGGTTGATAAATTTTCGAATTGGCACAATGAACACTACAATACATGCTTACAATTAAATGGTTTGGTACAATCGCATTCATCATGCATACACATATTTGATGAGGACGGATGTGAGATAGTAAAGGGTCAAAGCTTGATCATTGTTTATACTTGGGGTCGAACCTATAGCACCGAGTGCACACCTGAGAATATCCCATATTTCATGTTATTCGACTGCCAAGATAAGATAAGAAAGTTTTATTTATCTTCCAGGTATCTGTTCTCTGTTTATTAGGCTTATTAATGTTGCCAGTAGTAGTAATTATGTCAAACAGCTAGGAGTTAATATACTATGATATATAATATTAATAATGTTATATATTATATTATTATATATACTTATCTCGTAATAATATTGTATATACTTACTATCGCTCATCAACTATATATATAAAAAGTATACCTACTATTAGGTAGGTAAATATTTCCTGTATTGGTGTATGTTTATATCATATGTCTCCATTGAGGGCCTTACCCTTATATAATATCACGTTAATGAATAATCTAATATGTATTATTCTGCTATTAATACATCAAACTATTTATATATCATCAGGCAAATTCCCTCTAATCTATTATATTTAGTTTACCCGAATCTCCCAGATAGGGTTTCCTTTGCTCCCTCGGGAGGTTGACGACTACACTCACACTTTTTTCTCTCTTACTTTGCCTTCGAATTTCACGGTCTGATCTGACGCAGCTCCGTTTTATAATGTAACATTATTCGATCTCACGTTTGCAAGACAGCAGTGGTTTTATTCAGATTGTATGATTCCTATGTTGTTATACGCTTAACTCCCTGAGTCTACACGGGGTTTTTCACCACTAGTTTTCCAGTGGCTTACCTTACTATTCTGTCTAAACATCACATGGCCTTCCGCAATTCATACTATTTAGTTGCGCTTACTGTTCTAAATTATCCTTCCGTATTTCCCATAAACAGTCCTGATTAGAAAGTGATGGGTAGATCGTCGAAATTTCCCTTTATTTCTACTAACGCCGCACTACAATAACGAACTTCTGCCACTTTGCTAGACTTATCCACATTATTACGAGTCTTCTAACTTATGAAACTCAGTATACTAAGTTCTCTGAAATAAGGTCTTCCGTGGCCATGTCTACTACTATCACTTTTGGGTTACCCTTTATCATTTATTTACATATTATATGTATTACTTATATTCAATTTATTTCATCTTAACGAACATAGGCTAAGTAGTTTATGTTTCCTTGTGTCCTCCGTACTTCATAGCTTCTAATTGAATTGAAAATGTTATGCTCCTCGGTCCATTAATATGCATTATTCTGTCTCCGCTGGTAATATATGCTAATAAATTACATCCCTTTATCACTGAACTAGTTTCCTTATTATCTTTATATTAGTATTGTCCAAGAATGCATATATTATTGTTGATTTCAAGTATTATCATAGCGTAAACAATAAATCAACTCATAATCTTCAAAATGTGCAACTAATATAATATCTAACCACTTACAAGTAGTCTCATCTCTCCTTTTGTTTCTCTCATCGACCTTTTTTTCACCCATAGTAACTTCTAACTGCCGCTTCTTCCATTTCTTCTTCCCTCCCCCCAACACCTCCATCTCCGAACAAATCAAATCGATCGGTCAAAGCACATCTCCTACCATTCTCTCTCTTCCTCCTCTCTCTCCCTTTCCATCATACTACTTCTCTCTCTATACAAATTCATACTTCATTCTATCTCTCCATCAAACTCTAATTATTAGCTCATTAGTGACCAGTAGGTAAGAGGAAGTTAATTTAATACAATTAGTCCTATACTATCTATCTATAAAATTATACCCTACTCCCATCTTGACCAACTTTGATAAATCCTTATTGAGAGAATATATACTCAATTGCAATATGCTGAGATAATAATATATATTTCACCAAGCTATTTAACTTCTATTAATATTCACTCTTGCATTCCTATTGTGCCACCTTTTATGTCTTATCCCTACAGCTTTATCCTACTTACGCATCTCAATCCTATCATTTACTTTTGACTTTCACTTCTCAAGTTACGCATATATTAACTATCCCCTATACTCACTTAAGCTATTCAAATAATCATCTAGATATAATAAGTATATATGACCTCTAGCGCTTATCCTCACGCTGTTTACATCATACTGGTACTTAGTATATAAATTGCTAGTCCTGAAAACTCCTTCATATATTAGTGCCCTGATAATCTGTATCAGTAATTACGGAGCACAGGCGTAACAATGCATATATATTATTTTTCTCTTATCTATCTCGCATAATAATTGATTTTATTCCAATATGTAAAGTAGAGTTGAGTCATGTAGTACCCCTACTTTAAAATGACAGCGAAGCTTGTCTGGAGCGTGGGGGTGCATCTCCAACGGTCTTCTGTTTCTTGTGCGTGATCTGATATATCTATGTCCTGCGTGAGTGAAATTTCTGTTTTTTGTCGCATGTTAAAAAATTAGGTGCAAAATTTGATAGCGAAACAACTGTGGACATGTTAATAAAGAGTTAGCATTTGTTGTGTTGACTGTGGGTTGTACTTTGCGCTTGAGCTAGTTCCCATATACCAGGAGCACATCAGGGAACGACCCCATTGTCTAACACGTCTATTTAGGAGTAATTCACGCGTGATCCCCTTATACAAATTCTAATATAATAGGATATAAGTATCACAAATATGTTATTATGCAATATCACTGATATATATATAATATATTATAATATCTATATATATATATATATATATATATATATATAATTATATATATAATATTTAATATATACTATATATATATAATTTATATATATTATATATATATACTTCTCTATATTTATATATATATAATATATATATTATATATAATTATTATATATATATATATATAGTAATATAATTAATATATATTATATATATATATATATATTAATAATAATAATATATATTATATATATAATAATATATATAATATCATACAGCAATCACGATCGTTCATGTCATTAGTTATTTTATTAATCTCTTGGTCTTTTCTTTGTAGTCTTCCTGCATAAGTAGTTTCCATATTAGAAGAAGAGTTATTCCAGTAATAAGTGGTTCCATATAGAGCCTCTGAGCTTATATATATATTAATATATATAATAATATAATAAATATTATTATATATATATTAATATATAATAATATCATATATATATATATAATTGATATATATATAAATATAATTATATAATAATATTAATAATATATAATATATAAATATATATTATATATATATATTATATATATATTATATTATATAATATCTATAGTCTATATAGCTTATGATAAAATATAGTAATACTATATGATATATATATATATAATATTATATATACTATTATATTATATAAGTATTATAGAAATTAACATAGATATTAAAATGAATGGCAAATATATTATTATATAAATATTTATACTAATCAATTATTAGATCAAAGGCCCATAGTTTAAAAAATAATTACTTCACCTCATTAATAATATAATTGTTACCAATACTTTAAAAAATACTACTATATCTCTTTATATATTATTTTTATTGAAATAATAAATTCTATTTCATTGGCTTAAGAAGATTAGAATATTGAATTATTTTAATTGCCCCTTAAACAAGGGTTTGAGGATGCAAATATAGCTTTCCTCGTGTGAGTGAGAAGTCCGTGGTATTCGAGTCTCGAAGTTCGAACGCCTTTGATTGCAAAATAACTATCTCTCCCGAGGGAATGCATGTCTTATAATAAGTGGATACTCGTAATAGGATATTCTTTTTATATTTTTATAGAAATTTTATTATTAGTCTTTCTTTCAATCTTATAATTGGTTGGCAGACATATCAATCAATTCCTTCACATTTTTTCTCATTAATTGTTTTAATTTAAATTTTTTTTAGTCAAATATTACATCTTTCAATATGAAAGGAATAATAATGTAATCTGAAGACACATAGGTGGGTCAGATCCAATTCAAACAAATATTTGAAAAAGTGAATCCTTATTAATTTTTTTAAAAAACAAACCCATTGGTGAGATGTTAAAATGTATAGCTAGATTTTACTTTATATTAAAATTGGTACAGAATTATGATAAAATTTGAATATGTCTTACTCATTGTTTTAAGAATTTTAAATTAATCTTATTTTATTAGACAGTTTGGCATTAGAAGTTCTTCTGTGACACATAATTCTTATCAATGGAATAAATGAGGAAACAAACTCCCCCTCAGACCAAAAATTTTAATATACTTGAGCAGAAACTAACTTTAAAATTTTATTAACTTTTTTGGTATTTTCTTTCTATTGTAATTAGTGAATTCACTTAACCTAATGGAAATTTGTGAACTGCCGTGCTAAAGAAAGACTGGAGAATGTGTAAAAAGATGAAGAGGAAAGTTACAAACATTCGCTATTCGCCAAACTATTATCAAACGAATCTTTCTTTAATGTGCCATTTTACCAACAAACGCTAGAAAACATTTCGGGTAAGGCAAACCACGGTAAGAATCTCTGCCATAATATAAGTAGTTATTATGATATATAAGTATCGTAATCTAAGGTAGTGTATGTAGAATTATGATATATAGGGTATATATAGATGATATATGTAAGGGCTGAGAATTGCGTATTCCTTCTATATCTCAGTAGGTATATATATTAACTATATATTCTATACACATACTACTCTATGATCTATAATAGTATATATATATCTGGAGGTGTAGTAGTTAGTAGGTATGTTGCTAGAGGTAGGGTAGTAGTTATATAGTTAATCTAATATATATACATATAATCCTCTATCTATGTAAAATTTTTCTGTAATTTTTTAATTTTACATTTTCTACATGTATCTCTCTTTCAAATGAAATAATCTGCAGAGATGTAATGAAATATCAAATTTGAAGATGCCATAATATTAACATAATATTTCTCAAAGAATTTATTATTATCATTTGCTATTATTTTCAATGGAATTTAATTTTTTATTCTTCATAATTAAATTATGCTTTCAATTTCTAGCATCATAAATTGTCTAGCTTTTTTCTAGCATATTTCTTGGTAATAAAACATTCCCCTCGTTTGTCTGTATTTTCTCTTCATTTTAATAATAAAATTCAATTTTGAATCTCTCCTTCACAATAAGATATGATAAGATTTTTCCCCCCCAAAATTTATACCGCTCTCTCTCTCTTCTCTTCCTTTCCTTTCTCGCGGTCTCTCTCTCTCTCTCCTCTATCTTCTCATCTCCTTCTCTCTTCTCGTCTCGTATCTTCATTCTCTCCTCCTCTCTCTCCTCTCGTCTCTATCTTCTCTCTCTTCTCATCCTCTTCTCTCTCCGTCTCTCTCTCTCTCTCTCATCTCGTTCTCTCTCTCGTTGAACACGTCATAGTAAGCTTGCCAAATGATAAGTGCAAAGCTGTATTATTTGAGGTTCGCGCCAAGGAAAGGAGGCAGAAATTTAAGATCTGGATCTGTTTTGAATTTCCATCGTATATCTTTTTCCTTGAACTTTATGGGTTTTAGAGATGTTACGAACGTCATTGCACATACTGTTGTTACAGCTAGCTCCCATTTATAAATGATTTGTACCCAAATTAGGGGCAAATGTTTATTGTTTTTATGAAATTTAAATATTATGAGTATATATTATCGAAAAAAGATGAGGAAGAGAGCTTTTGTCTCTAGTCTCTACGTATCTCAAATTATACAAGAGCCACTGCCTCCCTTATCTCTCCCGAAATATTGACACTAGCGAAATATTAATATTTGAACCTTATTAATTAAAGGCACAAGTTAAATTTTCAAAATAATATTTTTTCGCATTTTTACTTTTATATTATGTATTACTTTTTATATTATATATTACTTTATATATTACTTTTTAAATTACATTCTTGTGATACTAAATATACATTTGTTATAAACACTAGTTACAGTTGTTCAGGTTTACCTTATCTGACAAGTTTTTCTCAATTAATATATTTTCCCTTTAAAATTTGACACCAAAACCGGACCATGTGATTAAATAGGTAAATAAAACTTCTATGGAATTAAATTGATATTATATTTCGAAATTCCTTTAGTACCTTTAAATCATTCTGAGAATCTATTGAATTTATACATCTATGCATTTATCACAAATAGATTCGTTTTAAAATGCAGTAAATTTTCAAAATATTGATTATAAATTAAAATTTTCAATAGATTGAAGGATGTATTTGAAATTTTATTCCAACAATTATTTTTTTAAATTTACTTCCATTACTGTACGAGCATAAGAATCTGAAAAAAATATAAAAAAAAATCAAAAAAATCACATATTGATTTTTCTTAAAAAAATCAAAAAAATTACTAAAATGCCATCCCTGAAAAAATCAAAAAAAATCAAAAAAATCAATAAAATAAAAAAAATCATGATTTATTTATCAACTCATAATAAATATCAAATAATAAATAAGAATAATACTTAAGAAGCCGCATGGGTCTATCTAGACTGTCCCAGTCAACCAATAATAATTAATAATTAAAAATAATAATTAAGAAGCAGCAATTTGACCCACCTAGAATGTCCCAGTCAACTCATAATAAATAAGAATAATACTTAAGAAGCCGCACCGCATGGTCCTTTTTAGACTCTCCCAGTCAACCAATAAAAATTAATAATTAAGAAGCTGCATTGGCCCCTCTAGAATTTCCCAGCCAACCCATAATAAATAATAAATAAGAATAATACTTAGGCCCATGCGGCTTCTTATCTAGACAACGTCAAGCTTATTCTTATCCTCAAAGCCAAAAATCTACCTCCTCGTTGCTTTACGTTGCGCCATTTCCAACATATCTGTCTTTTCTAATAAGGGTGCTAAAATTGTAGACAATATTCAAATACATTTGAAAACTATCTAATTATACGACATTATACAAAAACAATATTATATAATTAGTCTCATCTGGCATGAATTTTCGATTTTAAAAACCCTAGGCCCTACTACTGGTTCAAAATCTTACAAATTGGAAAATTGAAAAACAGCAACAACAAAAAGAATGTTACAGACTCTACGGGTTACAATGCCAATAGTTTGTTGAAAATTGGAAAATATATATATATCAAAAACTTCATAATATATAGTTTTATTTTAATTTTTTATTTCTATTGAAGTTAAATCACTTAAATATGCAAAAAAATATTAAAAAAAATAAAAAAAAAAAATTAAAAAAATCGGGGATGGCATTTTTGGTGATTTTTTTGATTTTTTTTTTAAAAAAAATCAATTTGTGATTTTTTTGATTTTTTTGATATTTTTGATTTTTTGGATTCGTAACGTCACGCGAAATATAATTTTCAAGTTACAAATTTATAAATATAGCATGACGTACGAATCTGAAAAAAATAGAAAAAAATTAAAAAAATCAAAAAAATCACAAATTGATTTTTTTAAAAAAAATCAAAGAAATCACTAAAAATGCCATCCCTGAAAAAGATAAAAAAAATCAAAAAATCAAAAAAATCAATAAAATCAAAAAAATCATGATTTATTTATCAACTCATAACAGGGATGGCAATTTTGGTGAATTTTTTGATTTTTTAAAAAAAATCAATTTGTGATTTTTTTGATTTTTTTTATTTTTTTCTATTTTTTCGGATTCGTAAGGTCACGCGATATATAATTTGTAACTTGCAAATTATATTTCGCGTGACGTTACGAATCCAAAAAATCAAAAATATCAAAAAAATCAAAAAAATCACATATTGATTTTTTTTAAAAAAGTAAAAAAAATCACCAAAATTGCCATCCCTGACTCATAATATATATCAAATAATAAAAAAAATCAAAAAAATTACTAAAATGCCATCCCTGAAAAAATCAAAAAAATCAAATAAATCAATAAAATAAAAAAAATCATGATTTATTTATCAACTCATAATAAATATCAAATAATAAATAAAAATCAATATTAAGAAGCCGCATGGGTCTATCTAGACTGTCCCAGTCAACCAATAATAATTAATAATTAAAAATAATAATTAAGAAGCAGCATTGACCACTCTAGAATGTCCCAGTCAATCATAAATAAATAAGAATAATAATAAGAATTACATATCGCGTGCGTCCTTTTTAGCACTCTCCAGTCAACCAATAAAAATTAATAATTAAGAAGCTGCATTGGCCCCTCTAGAATTTCCCAGCTAACCCATAACAAATAATAAATAAGAATAATACTTAGCCGCCCATGCGGCTTCTTATCTAGACAACGTCAAGCTTTATTCTTATCTCCGAAAGCCAAAATCTACCTCTCGTTGCTTTACGGTTGCGCAAATTTCCAGATAATTCTGTCTTTTTCTAATAAGGGTGCTAAAATTGTAGACAATATTCAGATACTGGCCTAACATATCTATTACGACATTTATACAAAAAACAAATATATATAAATTAGTCTGCCCATCTGGCAGTTTAATTTCGATTTTAACCCTAGGCCCTACCTCTGGGTTCAAAATCTTAAATGGAAAAAATGAAACAGCAACCACTAAAAGAATGTTACAGACTACGGGTTACATGCCAATAGTTTGTTGAAAATGCGAAAATATATATATATCAAAAAACTTCATCGTATATAGTTTAATTGTCATTTTTTATTTTCTATTGAGTTGTTTTCTCAAAAATGCCAAAAAAAAAATATTTAAAAAATATAAAAAATTAAAAAATCTAAATGCAATTTTGGTGATTTTTTTGATTTTTTTAAAAAAATCAATTTGTGATTTTTTTGATTTTTTGATATTTTTGATTTTTTGGATTCGTAACGTCACGCGAAATATAATTTTCAAGTTACAAATTATATATCGCGTGACGTTACGAATCTGAAAAAATAGAAAAAAAAAAATCAAAAAAATCACAAATTGATTTTTTTTTTAAAAAAATCAAAGAAATCACTAAAAATGCCATCCCTGAAAAAGATAAAAAAAAATCAAAAAAATCAAAAAAATCAATAAAATCAAAAAAATCATGATTTATTTATCAACTCATAACAGGGATGGCAATTTTGGTGATTTTTTTGATTTTTTTTTTAAAAAATCAATTTGTGATTTTTTTGATTTTTTTTTATTTTTTTCTATTTTTTGGATTCGTAAGGTCACGCGATATATAATTTGTAACTTGCAAATTATATTTCGCGTGACGTTACGAATCCAAAAAATCAAAAATATCAAAAAAATCAAAAAAATCACATATTGATTTTTTTTAAAAAGGTCAAAAAAATCACCAAAATTGCCATCCCTGACTCATAATATATATCAAATAATAAATAAAAATAATACTTAAGAAGCCGCATGGGTCTATCTAGACTGTCCCAGTCAACCAATAATAATTAATAATTAAAAATAATAATTAAGAAGCAGCATTGACCACTCTAGAATGTCCCAGTCAACTCATAATAAATAAGAATAATACTTAAGAAGCCGCACCGCATGGTCCTTTTTAGACTTTCCCAGTCAACCATGAAAAAATTATTAATAAAGTAAGCAAAAGCGCCCCTCTAGAATTTCCCAGCCAACCCATAATAAATAATAAATAAGAATAATACTTAGGCCCATGCGGCTTCTTATCTAGACAACGTCAAGCTTATTCTTATCCTCAAAGCCAAAAATCTACCTCCTCGTTGCTTTACGTTGCGCCATTTCCAGCATATCTGTCTTTTAATAAAGGTGCTAAAATGTAGACAATACTTCAAATATTGGGCCTAACCATATCTATTATACGACATTATACAAAAACAATATATATAATTAGTCTCGCATCTTGGCATTAATTTCGATTTTAAACGCCTAGGCCCTACCTCTGGTTCAAAATCTTTAACAATGAAAAAATGAAACAGCAACACTAAAGAATGTTTACAGACTTACGGCGTTACAATCGCCAAATACTTCGGTATCAAAATATTTTTTTATCAAAAAATCATAAAATTTAGTTTTATTTTAATTTTTTATTTCTATTGAAGTTAAATCACTTAAATATGCAAAAAAAATATTAAAAAAATATAAAAAAAAATTAAAAAAATCGGGGATGGCATTTTTGGTGATTTTTTTTATTTTTTTAAAAAAATCAATTTGTATTTTTTTTAAAATCTTTAAAAAATAAAGAAATAACTGGCATTCGTCACGATAACCCGTGCGAATATTAATTTTCAAGTTACAAATCTATATATCGCGTGACGTGACGAATCTGAAAAAATAGAAAAATTAAAAATCAAAAAAAATATAAAAATTGATTTTAAAAAAAAAATCAAAGAAATCACGAAAAATGCCACTCAGAACCAAAGATAAATAAAAATCAAAAATCAAAAAAATCAATAAAATCAAAATAATCTTATGATTATTTATCAACTCATAACAGGGATGGCAATTTTGGTGATTTTTTTGATTTTTTTTAAAAAAAATCAATTTGTGATTTTTTTTATTTTTTTTTATTTTTTTCTATTTTTTCGGATTCGTAAGGTCACGCGATATATAATTTGTAACTTGCAAATTATATTTCGCGTGACGTTACGAATCCAAAAAATCAAAAATATCAAAAAAATCAAAAAAATCACATATTGATTTTTTTTTAAAAAGTCAAAAAAATCACCAAAATGGCTATCCCTGTTTATGGGTGAAAAAAAAATCATGATTTTTTTGATTTTTTTGTTATGTGGGGAATGGCGCACGTAAAAGCAAACGAGGAGTGTAGCATTTTTGGCTTGAGGATAAGAATTAAGCCATGGAAGTAATCACATCATCTGGTCCACAAAGTGGGCCAAGTGCCATTTCCATACTGCTACATGCAGTTTTATGGGTTTTTATAAAAATCTAGAGGGGCCAATGCAGCTTCTTAATTATTAATTTTTATTGGTTGACTGGGAGAGTCTAAAAAGGACCATGCGGTGCGGCTTCTTAAGTATTATTCTTATTTATTATGAGTTGACTGGGACATTCTAGAGTGGTCAATGCTGCTTCTTAATTATTATTTTTAATTATAATTATATTATGTGACTGGGACAGTCTAGATAGCCCATGCGCGCTTCTTTAAGTTATTATTCTTATTTTATTGATATTTATTATGAGTGATAATAAATCATGATTTTATTTAATTGATTTTTTGATTTTTTTGATTTTTTCAGGGATGGCATTTTAGTAATTTTTTTGATTTTTTTAAGAAAAATCAATATGTGATTTTTTTTATTTTTTTTTATATTTTTTCAGATTCGTAACGTCACGCGATATATAATTTGTAACTTGCAAAATATATTTCGCGTGACGTTACGAATCCAAAAAATCAATAATGACCTTACGAATCCGAAAAAATAGAAAAAAATAAAAAAAAAAAAAAAAAATCACAAATTGATTTTTTTTTTAAAAATCAAAAAAATCACCAAAATTGCCATCCCTGTTATGAGTTAATAAATAAATCATGATTTTTTTGATTTTATTGATTTTTTTGATTTTTTTGATTTTTTTTATCTTTTTCAGGGATGGCATTTTTAGTGATTTCTTTGACTTTAAAAAAAAAATCAATGTGATTTTTTTGATTTTTTTAATTTTTTCCTATTTTTTCAGATTCCTAACGTCACGCGATATATAATTTGTAACTTGAAAATTATATTTCGCGTGACGTTACGAATCCAAAAAATCAAAAAATATAAAAAAAATCAAAAAAATCACAAATTGATTTTTTTAAAAAAATCAAAAAAATCACCAAAAATGCCATCCCATATTTTTTAAATTTTTTTTTATATTTTTTAATATTTTTTTTGCATATTTAAGTGATTTAACTTCAATAGAAATAAAAAATTAAAATAAAACTATATATTATGAAGTTTTTGATATATATATATTTTCCAATTTTCAACAAACTATTGGCATTGTAACCCGTAAGTCTGTAACATTCTTTAGTGTTGCTGTTTCATTTTTTCCATTGTAAGATTTTGAACCCAGAGGTAGGGCCTAGGGTTAAAAATCGAAAAATTTAAAATTAATGCCAGACTAATTATATATATTGTTTTGTTATAAATGTCGTATAATAGATATGTGGTCCATATTTGATTTGTCACAATTTTAGCCACCCTTATTAGAAAGACAGATATGCTGCGAAATGCGCAACGTAGAAGTAAACGAGGAGTAGATTTTTGGGTTTGAGGATAAGAATAAGCTTGACGTTGTCTAGATAAGAAGCCGCATGGGCCTAAGTATTATTCTTATTTATTATTTATTATGGGTTTGCTGGGAAATTCTAGAGGGGCCAATGCAGCTTCTTAATTATTAATTTTTATTGGTTGACTGGGAGAGTCTAAAAAGGACCATGCGGTGCGGCTTCTTAAGTATTATTCTTATTTATTATGAGTTGACTGGGACATTCTAGAGTGGTCAATGCTGCTTCTTAATTATTATTTTTAATTATTAATTATTATTGGTTTACTGGGACAGTCTAGATAGACCCATGCGGCTTCTTAAGTATTATTCTTATTTATTATTTGATATTTATTATGAGTTGATAAATAAATCATGATTTTTTTGATTTTATTGATTTTTTTGATTTTTTTTTTATTTTTTCAGGGATGGCATTTTTGTGATTTTTTTTTTTTTTTTTTAAAAAATTCAATTTGTGATTTTTTTTTTATTTATTTTTATTTTTTTCTGTTTTTTCAGATTCGTAACGTCACGCGATATATAATTTGTAACTTGCAAATTATATTTCGCGTGACGTTACGAATCCAAAAACTCAAAAATATCAAAAAAATCAAAAAAATTACAAAATTAATATTTTTTAAAAAAATCAAAAAATCACCAAAAATGCCATCCATGATTTTTTTTTTTTTTTTTTTTTTAAAATTTTTTTTCATATTTAAGTGATTTAACTTCAATAGAAATAAAAAATTAAAATAAAACTATATATTATGAAGTTTTTGATATATATATTTTTTTCAATTTTCAACAAACTATTGGCATTCTAACCGTTAGTTCTTGTACATCTTTTTAGTGTGCCTGTATTCATTGTGTTTCCATGTACATTTTGCAACCCAGATAGGGCCTAGGCTTAGAAAAGCGAAAAATTTAATGCCAGAGCCAGTATAATTAGATATATTGTTTTTGTATAATGTCGAATAATAGATATGTTAGGCCATATTTGAATATTGTCTACAATTTTAGCACCCTTATTAGAAAGACATGATATGATGGAGATGGCGCAACGTAAAGCACGAGGACGTAGATTTTTGGCTTTGAGGATAAAAATAGGTGTGAAGAATAATATATAAGAAGCCGCATGGGCCTAAGTTTATTCTTATTATTATTATTATGGGTTGGCTGGGAAATTCTAGAGGGGCAAATGCGATTTCTTAATTATTAATTTTTATTGGATGACTGGATAGCTAAAAAGGACTGCGTGCGGCTTCTTAAGTTGTATTCTTATTTATGGTGAGCTGACTGGACATTCTAGTAGTGGTCAATGCTGCTTTCTTAATTATTATTTTTAATTATTAATTATTATTGGTTGACTGGACAGTCTGTAGATAGACCCATGCGGCTTCTTAATTATTCCGGTTTTATTTTCTGATATTTATTATGAGTTGATAGATAAATCATGATTTTAAAAATCATGATTTTTTGATTTATTTGACTTTTTTCAAAAACCCATACAATTGATTTCGTGATTTTGTTTACATATGATGGCCAACCTTTGATTTATTTTTATTTGTTTTCTATTTGTTTATCAGATTCGTAACGTCACGCGATATATAATTTGTAACTTGCAAATTATATTTCGCGTGACGTTACGAATCCAAAAAATCAAAAATATCAAAAAAAATCAAAAAATCACAAATGATTTTTTAAAAATCAAATTAATAACCAAAAATGATTTTTTTAATTTTTTTTTTATATTTTTAAATATTTTTTTGCATATTTAAGTGATTTAATAAAATTAGAAATAAAAAATTAAAATAAAAACTATATATTATGAAGATTTTTATAAATATATATATTTTTTCAATTTTCAACAAACTATTGGCATTGTAAAACGTAAGTCTGTAACTTTCTTTAGTGTTGCTGTTTCATTTTTTTCCATTGTAAGATTTAGAACCCAGAGCGAGGGCCTAGTTAAAATCGAAAAATTAATGCCAGATGCAGATCAATGTATTAGTATATTGTTGTTATAAATTTGAATTTCTAAAGATTAAAAAGATATTTGAAATTGCTTACAATTTTAAGCAAACCCTTAATAGAAAAGGACAAGATATGCTGAAATGGCACAAACGTCGTAAAGCAACAGGGAGATTTTTGCTTTGAGGATAAAAGAATAAGCTTGATAAGTTGTCTCAGAAAGAAGGCCTCATGGGCCTAAGTATTATTCTTATTTATTTATTTATATGGTGTTGGCTGGGACATTCGAGAGGGGCCAATGCAGCTTCTTAATTATTAATTTTACTTGGTTGACTGGGGAGAGTCTAAAAAGGACCATGCGGTGCGGCTTCTTAAGTATTATTCTTATTTATTATGAGTTGACTGGGACATTCTAGAGTGGTCAATGCTGCTTCTTAATTATTATTTTTAATTATTAATTATTATGTTAATTGGACAGTCTAGATAGACCCATGCGGCTTTTGTAAGTTATTATCCTTATTTATTATTGATATTTATTTATGGTTGATAAAATGATTTCTTTAATTTTTTGATTTAATATTGTTTTAATTTGCATGAGAGATGGCATTTCAGTTAATCTTTTTATTTTTTAAAAAAATCAATATGTGATTTTTTTTAATTTTTTTTTATATTTTTTCAGATTCGTAACGTCACGCGATATATAATTTGTAACTTGCAAAATATATTTCGCGTGACGTTACGAATCCAAAAAATCAAAAATATCAAAAAAATCAAAAAAATCACAAATTTGATTTTTTAAAAAAAAATTAAAAAAAAATCACCAAAAAAATTGCCATCCCTGATTTTTGATATATATATTTTTTTAATATTTTTTTCATATTTTAAGTGATTAAAAACTTCAATTGAAAAAAAAATTAAAATAAAACTATATATTTATGAAGTTTTTAATATATATTTTTTTCAATTTTCAACAAACTATTGGCATTGTAACCCGTAAGTCTGTAACATTCTTTAGTGTTGCGGTTTCATTTTTTCCATTGTAAGATTTTGAACCCAGAGGTAGGGCCTAGGGTTAAAAATCGAAAATTAATGCCAGATGCAGACTAATTATATATATTGTTTTTTGTATAATGTCGTATAATAAATATGTTAGGCCAATATTTGAATATTGTCTACAATTTAGCACCCTTATTTAGAAAAGGACAATATGCTGAAGAGGGCGCAACGTAAGCAACGAGGAGGTAGATTATTGGCTTTGAGGATAAAATAAGCTTGACGTTGTCTAGATAAGAAGCCGCATGTCATTTTATTATTCCTTATTTATTAATTTATTAAATGGGTTGGCTGGGAAAGTTTTAGGAGGGCGCCAAATGCAGCTTCTTATTACTTAATTTTTATTAGCGTTGATTGGGAGAAGTCTGTTAAAAAGGAACCATGCGCGTGCGGCTTCTTAAGTATATTCTTATTTATTATGAGTTGACTGGGACATTCTAGAGTGGTCAATGTGGTTTTAATTTTATTTTTACTTATTAATATTATTGTTGACTGGCGGACATCTAGATAGACCCATGCGCTATCTTAAGTATTATTCTTTATTTATTATTGATTATTTTTTATATATTAGCAGGTGATAAATAAATCATGATTTTTTTTATTTTATTGATTTTTTTTGATTTTTTTTGATTTTTTCAGGGATGGCATTTTAGTAATTTTTTTGATTTTTTTTAAAAAAATCAATATGTGATTTTTTTGATTTTTTTTTATATTTTTTCAGATTCGTAACGTCACGCGATATATAATTTGTAACTTGCAAAATATATTTCGCGTGACGTTACGAATCCAAAAAATCAAAAATATCAAAAAAATCAAAAAAATCACATTGATTTTTTAAAAAAAAAATAAAAAAAAAGCTTCAAAAATGCCATCCCTGATTTTTTTTTTTTTTTATAATTTTTTTAATATTTTTTTTTGCATATTTAAGTGATTTAACTTCAATTGAAATAAAAAATTAAAATAAAACTATATATTATGAAGTTTTTGATATATATATTTTTTTCAATTTTCAACAAACTATTGGCATTGTAACCCGTAAGTCTGTAACATTCTTTAGTGTTGCGGTTTCATTGTTTCCATTGTAAGATTTTGAACCCAGAGGTAGGGCCTAGGGTTAAAAATCGAAAATTAATGCCAGATGCAGACTAATTATATATATTGTTTTTGTATAATGTCGTATAATAGATATGTTAGGCCAATATTTGAATATTATCTACAATTTTAGCACCCTTATTAGAAAAGACAGATATGCTGGAGATGGCGCAACGTAAAGCAACGAGGAGGTAGATTTTTGGCTTTGAGGATAAGAATAAGCTTGAAGTTGTCTAGATAAGAAGCCGCATGGGCCTAAGTATTATTCTTATTTATTATTTATTATGGGTTGGCTGGGAAATTCTAGAGGGGCCAATGCAGCTTCTTAATTATTAATTTTTATTGGTTGACTGGGAGAGTCTAAAAAGGACCATGCGGTGCGGCTTCTTAAGTATTATTCTTATTTATTATGAGTTGACTGGGACATTCTAGAGTGGTCAATGCTGCTTCTTAATTATTATTTTTAATTATTAATTATTATTGGTTGACTGGGACAGTCTAGATAGACCCATGCGGCTTCTTAAGTATTATTTTTATTTATTATTTGATATATATTATGAGTCAGGGATGGCAATTTTGGTGATTTTTTTGACTTTTTAAAAAAAATCAATATGTGATTTTTTTGATTTTTTTGATATTTTTGATTTTTTGGATTCGTAACGTCACGCGAAATATAATTTGCAAGTTACAAATTATATATCGCGTGACCTTACGAATCCAAAAAAATAGAAAAAAAATAAAAAAAAATAAAAAAAATCACAAATTGATTTTTTTTTAAAAAAATCAAAAAAATCACCAAAATTGCCATCCCTGTTATGAAATAAAATAAATCATGTTGATTTTTTGATTTTATTTTTTTGATTTTTTTTTATCTTTTTCAGGGATGGCATTTTTAGTGATTTCTTTGATTTTTAAAAAAAAAATCAATTTGTGATTTTTTTGATTTTTTTAATTTTTTTCTATTTTTTCAGATTCGTAACGTCACGCGATATATAATTTGTAACTTGAAAATTATATTTCGCGTGACGTTACGAATCCAAAAAATCAAAAATATCAAAAAAATCAAAAAAATCACAAATTGATTTTTTAAAAAAATCAAAAAAATCACCAAAAATGCCATCCCCGATTTTTTTAATTTTTTTATATTTTTTAAATATTTTTTTGCATATTTAAGTGATTTAACTTCAATAGAAATAAAAAATTAAAATAAAACTATATATTATGAAGTTTTTGATATATATATATTTTTCAATTTTCAACAAACTATTGGCATTGTAACCCGTAAGTCTGTAACATTCTTTAGTGTTGCTGTTTCATTTTTTCCATTGTAAGATTTTGAACCCAGAGGTAGGGCCTAGGGTTAAAAATCGAAAATTAATGCCAGATGCAGACTAATTATATATATTGTTTTTGTATAATGTCGTATAATAGATATGTTAGGCCAATATTTGAATATTGTCTACAATTTTAGCACCCTTATTAGAAAAGACAGATATGCTGGAGATGGCGCAACGTAAAGCAACGAGGAGGTAGATTTTTGGCTTTGAGGATAAGAATAAGCTTGACGTTGTCATCTGTAGATAAGAAGCCGCATGGGCCTAAGTATTATTCTTATTTATTATTTATTATGGGTTGGCTGGGAAATTCTAGAGGGGCCAATGCAGCTTCTTAATTATTAATTTTTATTGGTTGACTGGGAGAGTCTAAAAAGGACCATGCGGTGCGGCTTCTTAAGTATTATTCTTATTTATTATGAGTTGACTGGGACATTCTAGAGTGGTCAATGCTGCTTCTTAATTATTATTTTTAATTATTAATTATTATTGGTTGACTGGGACAGTCTAGATAGACCCATGCGGCTTCTTAAGTATTATTCTTATTTATTATTTGATATTTATTATGAGTTGATAAATAAATCATGATTTTTATTTTATTGATTTTTTTGATTTTTTTGATTTTTTCAGGGATGGCATTTTAGTAATTTTTTTGATTTTTTTAAGAAAAATCAATATGTGATTTTTTTGATTTTTTTTATATTTTTTTCAGATTCGTAACGTCACGCGATATATAATTTGTAACTTGCAAAATATATTTCGCGTGACGTTACGAATCCAAAAAATCAAAAATATCAAAAAAATCAAAAAAATCACATTGATTTTTTTAAAAAAAAATCAAAAAAAAGCTTCAAAAATGCCATACCTGATTTTTTTTTTTTTTTTTTATATTTTTTTAATATTTTTTTGCATATTTAAGTGATTTAACTTCAATTGAAATAAAAAATTAAAATAAAACTATATATTATGAAGTTTTTGATATATATATTTTTTTCAATTTTCAACAAACTATTGGCATTGTAACCCGTAAGTCTGTAACATTCTTTAGTGTTGCGGTTTCATTGTTTCCATTTTTAAAAAAATCAAAAAAATCACCAAAATTGCCATCCCTGTTATGAGTTGATAAATAAATCATGATTTTTTTGATTTTATTGATTTTTTTGATTTTTTGATTTTTTTTTATCTTTTTCAGGGATGGCATTTTTAGCAGGGATGGCAATTTTAGTGATTTTTTTGATTTTTTTAAAAAAAATCAATTTGTGATTTTTTTGATTTATTTTACTTTTTTCTATTTTTTCAGATTCGTAACGTCACGCGATATATAATTGGTAATTACAAATTATATTCGCGTGACGTTATGAATCAAAAAAATCAAAATATCAAAAAAATCAAAAAAATCACAAATTGATTTTTTTTAAAAAAATCAAAAAAATCACTAAAATTGCCATCCCTGATTTTTAGTGATTTCTTTGATTTTTTTAAAAAAAAATCAATTTGTGATTTTTTTGATTTTTTTAATTTTTTTCTATTTTTTCAGATTCGTAACGTCACGCGATATATAATTTGTAACTTGAAAATTATATTTCGCGTGACGTTACGAATCCAAAAAATCAAAAATATCAAAAAAATCAAAAAAATCACAAATTGATTTTTTTAAAAAAATCAAAAAAATCACCAAAAATGCCATCCCCGATTTTTTTAATTTTTTTTTATATTTTTTTAATATTTTTTTGCATATTTAAGTGATTTAACTTCAATAGAAATAAAAAATTAAAATAAAACTATATATTATGAAGTTTTTGATATATATATATTTTCCAATTTTCAACAAACTATTGGCCAGGGATGGCAATTTTGGTGATTTTTTTGATTTTTTTAAAAAAAATCAATTTGTGATTTTTTTGATTTTTTTTTATTTTTTTCTATTTTTTCAGATTCGTAACGTCACGCGATATATAATTTGTAACTTGCAAATTATATTTCACGTGACGTTACGAATCCAAAAAAAACTAAAATATCAAAAAAAATCAAAAAAATCACAAATTGATTTTAAAAAAAAAAATCAAAAAAATCACCAAAATTGCCATCCCTGCTATTGGCATTGTAACCCGTAAGTCTGTAACATTCTTTAGTGTTGATGTTTCATTTTTTCCATTGTAAGATTTTGAACCCAGAGGAAGGCTAGGGTGAAAATCGAAAAATTAATGCAGATGCAGACTAATTATATATATTGTTGTTTTTGTATAATGTCGTATAATAGATTTATGATAGGCCAATATTTGAATATTGTCTACAATTTAGCACCCTTATTAGAAAAGACAATATTGCTGAGATGGCGAACGTAAAGCAACGAGGAGGGTAGATTTTTGCTTTGATTATAAGAATAAGCTTGCGTTGTCAATAAGAAGCCGCATGGGCCTAATTATTATTTATTATTATTTATATGGCAGTCTGCTGGGAAATTCTAGAGGGCCAATTGTAGTCTAATTATAATTTTTATTGCGTTGACTGGGAGAGTTTCTAAAAAGGACCATTGCGGTGCGGTTCTAAGTATTATTCTTATTTATTATGAGTTGCCTGGACATTCTAGAGTGGTCAATGCTGCTTTTCTTAATTATATTTTAATTTTTAATTTTATTGGTTGACTGGGCCGTCTAGATAAGACCCAAGGCGGCCTCTTATGTATTATTCTTATTTATTATTTGATATTTACTCATTGAATTGTTTATAAATAAATCAAGATTGTTTTTTATTTTATTGATTTTTTACATTGTTTTATTATTAAGGATGCATTTAGTAATTTTTTTGCATTTAGAAAATCAGATATGTGATTTTTGATTTTTTTAAATATTTTTTTTCAGATTCGCATCTTGTTTTCGATATATTTAATTTTTAAAACTTGCAAAATATATTCGCGTGACGTTACGAATCCAAAAAATCAATAATGACCTTACGAATCCGAAAAAATAGAAAAATAAAAAAAAAATCAAAAAAATCACAAATTGATTTTTTTTAAAAAAATCAAAAAAATCACCAAAATTGCCATCCCTGTTATGAGTTGATAAATAAATCATGATTTTTTTGATTTTATTGATTTTTTGATTTTTTGATTTTTTTTATCTTTTTCAGGGATGGCATTTTTAGTGATTTCTTTGATTTTTTTAAAAAAAATCAATTTGTGATTTTTTTTATTTTTTTAATTTTTTTTCTATTTTTTTTCAGATTCGTAACGTCACGCGATATATAATTTGTAACTTGAAAATTATATTTCGAGCGTGACGTTACGAATCCAAAAAATCAAAAAATATAAAAAAAATCAAAAAAATCACAAATTGATTTTTTTAAAAAAAATCAAAAAAATCACCAAAAATGCCATCCCATATTTTTAATTTTTTTTTATATTTTAATATTTTTTTTGCATATTTAAGTGATTTAACTTCAATAGAAATAAAAAATTAAAATAAAACTATATATTATGAAGTTTTTGATATATATATATTTTCCAATTTTCAACAAACTATTGGCATTGTAACCCGTAAGTCTGTAACATTCTTTAGTGTTGCTGTTTCATTTTTTCCATTGTAAGATTTTGAACCCAGAGGTAGGGCCTAGGGTTAAAAATCGAAAATTAATGCCAGATGCAGACTAATTATATATATTGTTGTATTAATGTCGTATTAATAGATATTGTTAGGCCATAATTTGAATATTGTCTACAAAATTTTTAGCACCCTTATTAGAAAAGACAGATATGCTGGAAATGGCGCAACGTAAAGTAACGAGGAGGTAGATTTTTGGGTTTGAGGATAAGAATAAGCTTGACGTTGTCTAGATAAGAAGCCGCATGGGCCTAAGTATTATTCTTATTTATTATTTATATGGGTTGACTGGGATTCTAGAGGGGCCCATGCAGCTTCTTAATTATTAATTTTATTGGTTGACGGGGAGAGTCCTAAAAAGGACCATGCGCTTCTTAAGTATTATTCTTTATTATGAGTTGACTGCGGACATTCTAGAGGGCAATGCTGCTTCTTAATTATTATTTTAATTAGAATATTATTGGTGTATTAGAGTCTAAAAAGGACCATGCGCTTCTTAAGTATTATTCTTATTTATTAATTTGATATTATTATGAGTATAAATAAATCATGATTTTTTTGATTTTATTGATTTTTTTGATTTTTTATTTTTTTCAGGGATGGCATTTATAGTGATTTTTTTGTTTTTTTTTTAAAAAATTCAATTTGTGATTTTTTTTTTATTTTTTTTTTTTATTTTTTTCTGTTTTTTCAGATTCGTAACGTCACGCGATATATAATTTGTAACTTGCAAATTATATTTCGCGTGACGTTACGAATCCAAAAACTCAAAAATATCAAAAAAATCAAAAAAATTACAAATTAATATTTTTAAAAAAATCAAAAAATCACCAAAAATGCCATCCATGATTTTTTTTTTTTTTTTTTTTTTTTTTAAATATTTTTTTGCATATTTAAGTGATTTAACTTCAATAGAAATAAAAAATTAAAATAAAACTATATATTATTAAGTTTTTGATATATATATTTTTTCAATTTTAACAAACTATTGGCATTCTAACCCGTAAGTCTGTAACATTCTTTAGTGTTGCTGTTTCATTGTTTCCATTGTAAGATTTTGAACCCAGAGGTAGGCCTAGGGTTAAAAATCGAAAAATTAATGCAGATGCAGAGTATTAGTATATATTGTTTTTGCTAGAATTGTTCGTATAATAGATATTGTTAGGCCAATATTTGATATTTCTTACAATTTAGCACCCTTATTAGAAAAGACAGATATGATGGAGATGGCGCAACGTAAAGCAACGAGGAGGTAGATTTTTGGCTTTGAGGATAAGAATAAGTTTGAAGTTGTCTAGATAAGAAGCCGCATGGGCCTAAGTATTATTCTTATTTATTATTTATTATGGGTTGGCTGGGAAATTCTAGAGGGGCCAATGCAGATTCTTAATTATTAATTTTTATTGGTTGACTGGGATAGTCTAAAAAGGACCATGCGGTGCGGCTTCTTAAGTATTATTCTTATTTATTGTGAGTTGACTGGGACATTCTAGAGTGGTCAATGCTGCTTCTTAATTATTATTTTTAATTATTAATTATTATTGGTTGACTGGGACAGTCTAGATAGACCCATGCGGCTTCTTAAGTATTATTCCTATTTATTATTTGATATTTATTATGAGTTGATAGATAAATCATGATTTTTTCGATTTATTGATTTTTTTGATTTATTTGATTTTTTTCAGGGATGGCATTTTTAGTGATTTATTTGATTTTTTTTTTAAAAAATCAATGTGATTTTTTTGATTTATTTTATTTTTTTCTATTTTTTCAGATTCGTAACGTCACGCGATATATAATTTGTAACTTGCAAATTATATTTCGCGTGACGTTACGAATCCAAAAAATCAAAAATATCAAAAAAATCAAAAAAATCACAAATTGATTTTTTTAAAAAATCAAATAAATCACCAAAAATGATTTTTTTAATTTTTTTTTTTATATTTTTTAAATATTTTTTTGCATATTTAAGTGATTTAACTTCAATAGAAATAAAAAATTAAAATAAAACTATATATTATGAAGTTTTTGATATATATATATTTTTCAATTTTCAACAAACTATTGGCATTGTAACCCGTAAGTCCTGTAACTATTCTTTTAGTGTTGCCTGTTTCATTTTTTCCATGGTAAGATCTTAGAACCCAGAGTAGCCTAGGGTTAAATCGAAAATTAATGACAGATGCAGACTAATTATATATATTGTTTTTGTATAATGTCGTATAATAGATATGTTAGGCCAATATTTGAATATTGTCTACAATTTTAGCACCCTTATTAGAAAAGACAGATATGCTGGAAATGGCACAACGTAAAGCAACGAGGAGGTAGATTTTTGGCTTTGAGGATAAGAATAAGCTTGACGTTGTCTAGATAAGAAGCCGCATGGGCCTAAGTATTATTCTTATTTATTATTTATTATGGGTTGACTGGGAAATTCTAGAGGGGCCAATGCAGCTTCTTAATTATTAATTTTTATTGGTGAAATTTTTATTACTTGGACCATTCGGTGCACGTCAAAACCTTTCAAACTTGGGAGAGAGGGAGAGAATAAAGAACTTTAATTTGTGGGTAGTGAATTTTGGAATTTTACCTTAATTATTAATTATTAAATTGTTGTTGGGACAGTCTAGATAGACCCATGCGGCTTCTTAAGTATTATCCTTTATTTATTATTTGATATTTATTATGAGTTGATAAATAAATCATGATTTTTTTGATTTTATTGATTTTTTTGATTTTTTCAGGGATGGCATTTCAGTAATTTTTTTTTATTTTTTTAAAAAAAATCAATATGTGATTTTTTTTATTTTTTTTTTATTTTTTGTTTTTATCAGATTCGTAACGTCACGCGATGGATTTATAATTTGTAACTTGCAAAAATATATTTCGCGTGACGTTACGACTAGAAAAAATAAAAAATATCAAAAAAATCAAAATTTGGAGATTGATTTTTTAAAAAATAAAAAAAATACCAAAAATTTAATCCTGATTTTTTTTTTATTTATATATTTTTTAATCATTTTATATTTAATGGTTTAACTTCAATGAAAAAAAAATTAAAATTAAAACTATATATTATGAAGTTTTTGATATATATATTTTTTTCAATTTTCAACAAACTTGGCATTGTAACCCATAAGTGTGTAACATTCTTTTGTTGCTGTTTCATTGTTTCCAATGTAAGATTTTGAACCCAGAGGGTTAAAAATAGGGTTAAAAATCGAAAATTAATGCCAGATGCAGAACTAATTATATATATTATTTTTGTATTAAAATTGTTATAATAGATATGTTAGGCCAATATTTGAATATTATCTACATTTAGCAACCTTATTAGAAAAACAGATATGCTGGAGATGGCGCAACGTAAAGCAACGAGGAGGTAGATTTTTGGCTTGAGATAGAATAAGCTTGAAGTTGCTAAGATAAGAAGCGCTTGGGCCTAAGTATTAATTCTTATTTATTATTATTATGGGTTGGCTGGGAAATTCGAGTCGGAGCCTATGCAATTTATTAATGAAAAAATAAAAAAAAAAAAAAACTTTTTTAAAAAAAAAAAAAAAAAAAAAAAAAAAAAAAAAAAAAAAAAAAGTAAAAAAAAAATTTATTAATTTTTATTGGTGACTGGAGGTCATAAAAAGGACCATGCGTGCGGCTCTAAGTCATGTATTCTTATTTATATGAGTTGACGGGACATTCTAGAGTGTCAATGCTGCTTCTTAATATTATGTTTAATTATAATTATTATGGTTGACTGGACATCTAGATAGACCCATGCTGCTTCTTAAGTATTATTCTTATTTATTATTTGATTTATATTATGACTTGATAAATAAATCATGATTTTTTTTATTATATTGATTTTTTTGATTTTTTTTTCTTTTTGGGATGGCATTTTTAGTGATTTTTGATTTTTTAAAAAATCAATGTTGTAATTTTTTGGATTTGTTTTTATATTTCTTTACAGATCTCTCTGATTCATAACGTCCACGCGATATATAATTTTAACTTGCCAGACATATGTGAAGCCATTTTTAATCAAAAAATTCAAAAATATTAAAAAAATTATAAAAATCACAAATTGATTTTTTTAAAAAAAATCTCAAAAAAATCACCAAAAATGCCATCCCTTTTTTTTATTTTTTTTTTTTTTTTTTTTTAATATTTTTTTGCATATTGAAGTGATTTAACTTCAATAGAAATAAAAAATTAAAATAAAACTATATATTATGAAGTTTTGATATATTAATTTTTTAAGATTTTCAACAAACTATTGGCATTTGTAACCCTAAATCTGTAACATTCTTAGTGTTGCTGTTTCATTTTCCATTGTAAGATTTTAACCCAGAGGTAGGCTAGGGATAAAATCGAAATTAATGCCAGATGCAGATTAATTTAATATATATTGTTTTTGTATAATGTCGTATAATAGATATGCTAGGCAATATTTGATTATTGTCTACAATTTTAGCCACCCTTATTAGAAAGACAGATATGCGGGAGCATTGCGCCAACGTAAAGCAACGAGAGTAGATTTTTGGCTTTGAGGATCAGAATAAGCTTGAAGTTGTCTAGATTAAGAAGCCTCATGGCGCTAAGTATTATTTCTTATTTATATTTATTATGGGTTGACTGGGACATTCTAGAGGGGCCAATGCAGCTTCTTATTATTAATTTTTATTGGTTGATTGGAAAGTCTAAAAAGGACCATGCGTTGCGGCTTCTTAAGTATATTCTTATTTATTATGAGTTGGACTGGGACATTCTAGAGTGGTCAATGCTGCTTTTAATATATTATTTTTATTATTAATTATTATTGTTGATGCGGACAGTTAGATAGGCTTATGAGCAATAGTATTATCTATATATTATTTGATATTTATTATGAGTTGATAATAAATCATGATTTGTTTATTTTTATTTGATTTTTGTTTTTTTTTTTTTTTTTCGGGTGTATTTTATTGTTTTTTTTGATTTTTTTAAAAATCAATTGTGATTTTTGATTTTTTTGATTTTTTCTATTTTTTCAGATTCGTAACGTCACGCGATATATAATTGTAACTTGCTAAAAATTATAATTCGCGTGACGTTACGAATCCAAAAAAATAAAAATATCAAAAAATCAAAAAAAAATCACAGATTGATTTTTTTAAAAAAAATTAAAAAAAATCACCAAAAAATGCCATCCTGATTTTTTTTTTTATATTTTTTTAATATTTTTTCATATTTAAAGTGATTTAACTTCAATGAAAAAAAATTTAAAATAAAACTATAATTATTCAGTTTTGATATATATATTTTTTTCAATTCAACAAACTATGGCATTGTAACCTGTAAGTCTGTAACATTCTTAATGTGCTGTTTTCATTGTTCCATTGTAAGATTTTGAACCAGAGGTAGGGCCCTAGGGGTTAAAAAATGCCGAAAATTAATGCCAGAATGCAGAACAATTATATATATATTTTTGTATAATGTCGGTATAATAGATATGCTAGGCCAATATTTGATTATTGTCTACAATTTAGCACCCTTATTAAAAAGAACAGATATGCTGGAGATGAGCAAACCGTAAGCAACGCAGAGTAGATTTTTGGCTTGAGGATTAGAATAAGGCTGAGTTGTCTAGATAAGAGCCTCATGGGCCAAGTGATTATTCTTATTTATTATTTATTATGGGTCGGCTGGAAATTCTAGAGGGGCCAATGCAGCTTCTTATTTAGTTAATTTTTATTGTGTTGACGGGGAAGTTCTTAAAAAGGACCATGCGGTGCGGCTTCTTAAGTATTATTCTTATTTATTATGAGTGACTGGGACATTCTAGCAGTGGCTCAATGCTGCTTCTAATTATTATTTTAATTATTAATTATTATGGTGACTGGGACAGTCTAGATTAGACCCATGCGGCTTCTTAAGTATTATTCTTATTTATTATTTGATATTTATTATGAGTTGATAATTAAATCATGATTTTTTTGATTTTATTGATTTTTTGTTTTTTTTTTTATTTTTTCAGGGGGCTCTTTTCTAATTTTTTTGATTTTTTTTAAAACATGTTTTTGACATGGAAGCAGGGTTGGGGAGTTTTTTTGATTTTTTTGATTTTTTCTATTTTTTCAGATATTCGTAACGTCACGCTATATATAATTTGTAACTTGCGAATTATATTTTCGTGACGTTAGGAATCCAAAAAATCAATAAAAATGTCAAAAAAATCAAAAAAATCACAAATTGATTTTTTATAAAAAAAATTCAAAAAAATCACCAAAAATGCCATCCCTGATTTTTTTATTTTTTATTTTTATATTTTTTAATATTTTTTGCAATAGAAGTGATTAAAGATATATTGAAAATGAAGAAATTTTTACTTAAATGATATATTATGAAGTTTTATAAATATATATATTTTTTTCAATTTTCAAAACAACACTATTGGCATGTAACCCGTAAGTCTGTAACATTCTTTAGTGTTGCTGTTTCATTGTGTTATAGACTATAAGCCCTATTTTAACAGAGTAGGGCCTAGGCTGTTAAATCGAAAATAATGCCAGATGCAGACTAGATTATATATATTTGTTTTGTAATAATGTCGTTATAATAGATATTGTTAGGCCATATTTGAATATTATCTACAATTTTAGCACCCTTATTAGAAAAGACATAGATATGTGCTGGAGATGGCGCAAAGTAAAGCAACGAGGAGGTTAGATTTTTGGCTTTGAGGATAAGAATATTGAAGTTGTTCTAGAAGGAAGCCGCATGGGCCTAAGTATTATTCTATTATTATTTATTTATGGGTTGACTGGGAGACATTCTATAGGGGCCAATGCAGCTTCTAATTATAATTTTTATTGGTTGACTGATACAGTCTAAAAAGGACAATGCGGCTTCTTTAAGTATTATTCTTATTTATTTTTGACTGGGACATTCTAAGAGTGTGTCAATTGGTAACTTGTAAGATTATTATTTTTAATATTATTATTATTGGACAGTCTAGATCAGGGATGGCAATTTTGGTGATTTTTTTGATTTTTTTTAAAAAAATCAATATGTGAAATTGCTTTTGATTTTTTCTATTTTTTTCATATTTTTTCAGATTCGATAACTTCATGCGGTATATAATTTGTAACTTGCAGAATTATATTTCACGTGACGTTACGAATCCAAAACAAATCAAAATATAAAAAATCAAAAAATCAAACAATTTTGATTTTTTAAAAAATAACTGATCACCAAAATTGCCATCCTTGCTTTCAAGTTATGAGAATCATGTTCTTAAGCAGGGATGGCATTTTTAGTGATTTTTTTGATTTTTTTAAAAAATCAAATTGTGAGTTTTGATTTTATATTTTTCTATTTTTCAGATTCTAACGTCACGCGATATATAATTTGTAACTTGCAAATTATGTTTCGCGTGACGTTACGAATCCAAAAAGTCAAAAATATCAAAAAAATCAAAAAAATCACAAATTGATTTTTTTTAAAAAAATCAAAAAAATCACCAAAATTGCCATCCCTGTTCTTAAGTATTATTCTTATTTATTATTTGATATTTATTATGATATGATAAATAAATCATGATTTTTATTCAATTGATTGTTTTCATTTTATTTTTTTCAAAAACTAATTTATAGTATTTTTTTTTTTTTTAAATTCAATTTGTGATTTTTTTTATTTTTTTTTTTTTCTATTTTTTCAGATTTTTTTCTATTTTTTCAGATTCGTATTCGTAACAGTCTAGATAGACCCATGCGGCTTCTTAAGTATTATTCTTATTTATTATTGATATTTATTATGAGTTTGATAAATAATCATGATTTTTTTGGACTTTATTGATTTTTTTGATTTTTTTTAGGAATGGCATTTATAGTGATTTTTTTTTTTTTTTTTTTTAAAATCAATTTGTAATTTTTTTGTTTTATTGAGATTTTTTTCTATTTTTTCATATTCGTAACGTCACGCGATATATAATTTGTAACTTGCAAATTATATTTCGTGTGATGACGTTACCGAATCAAAAAATCAAAAATATCAAAAAAATTTAAAAAAAATCACAAATATTTTTTAAAAAAAATCAAAGAAATCACCAAAATGCCATCCCACCATGATTTTTTATTTTTTTAAATTATTTTTTGGCAAAAGTAAGTGATTAACTTAAATAGAAATAAAAAAAATAAAAATAAAATTCTATAATATGAAATTTTTTGGATATATATATTTTTTTTCAATTTTCCACAACCTATGGCATTGTTTACCCGTAAAGTCGTAACCATTCTTAGTGTGCTGTTTCATTGGTTTCATTGTAAGATTCTTGAACCAGAGGTAGGCCTAGTCGTTAAAAACGAAAAATTAATGCCAGATGCAGACTAAATTATAATATATTGTTTTTGTATCTGTCGTATAATAAGATATTTTAGGCCCATATTTGATATTGTCTAAATTTTAGCACCCTTATTAAAAAAGACAGATGCTGAAGATGGCGCAACGTAAAGCAACGAAGGAGTAGATTTTGGCTTTGAGATAAGAGATAAGCTTGAAGTTTCTAGATAAGGAAGGCCGCATGGGCCCCTAAGTAGTATTATTCTTATTAGTATTTATTATGGGTTGCTGGAAATTTCTAGAGGCCAATGCATCTTCTAATTATTAATTTTATTGAGTTTAGACTGTGAGAGTCTAAAAAGGACCATGCGGTGCTGCGGCTTCTTAAGTATTATTCTGATTTATAATGAGATGACTGGGCCGGGACATTCTAGAGGGGCAAATGCTGCTTCTTAATTATTATTTTTAATTATTAATTATATTGGTTGGACGGACAGTTCTAGTCAGACCCATGCGGTTTTCTTAAGTATTAATTCTTATTTATTATTTGATATTTATTATGAGTTGATAAATAAATCATGATTTTTTTGACTTTATTGATTTTTTTGATTTTTTTCAGGGATGGCATTTATAGTTATTTTTTTGTTTTTTTTTTTTAAAATACAATTGTGATTTTTTTTTTTTTTTTTTATTTTTTTCTTTTTTTTCAGATTCGTAACGTCACGCGATATATAATTTGTAACTTGCAAATTATATTTCGCGTGACGTTACGAATCCAAAAAAAAAAAAAAAAAATATCAAAAAAATCAAAAAATTCACAAATTGATTTTTTTTAAAAAATCAAAAAAATCACAAAAAATGGCATCCATGATTTTTTAAAAAAAATTTTTTTTATATTTTTTAAATATTTTTTTGCATATTTAAGTGATTTAACTTCAAAAATGCTATCCCTGATTTTTTTATTTTTTTTTTTATATTTTATTATTTTTTTGCATATTTAAGTGATTTAACTTCAATAGAAATAAAAAATTAAAATAAAACTATATATTATGAAGTTTTTGATATATATATATTTTTTTCAATTTTCAACAAACTATTGACATTGTAACCCGTAAGTCTGTAACATTCTTTAGTGTTGCTGTTTCATTTTTTCCATTTGTAAGATTGAACCCAGCAGCGGTAGGGCCTTAGGTGTTAAAAATCGAAAATTAATGCCAGATGCAGACAATTATATATATTAATTTTGTAGTTATGTAATTTATTAGATGATTTATTGGTTATTATGCCAGTAGTTGAATATTGTCTACAATTTAGCACCCTTATTAGAAAAGGAAGTTATGCTTGGAAAGGATGCGCGCAACGTAATAATAAGATAACACAGAATTTGAAGTTGGATAAGAATAAGTTGAAGTTGTCTAGATAAGAAGCCGCATGGCTAAGTATTATTCTTATTTATTATTTATTAGGGTTGACTGACATTCTAGAGGGGCCAATGCAGCTTCTTAATTATTAATTATTATTGTTGACTGGGACAGTCTAGATAGACCCATGCGGCTTCTTAAGTATTATCTTATTATTATTGATATTTTATTATGAGTTGATAAATAAATCATTATTTTTTTGATTTTATTGATTTTTTTTGATTATCTTCGATTTTTTTCAGGGATGGCATTTTTAGTGATTTTTTTTGATTTTTAAAAAAAAAAAAATCAATTTGTGATTTGTTTGTTTTTTTTTTATTTTTTCTATTTTTTCAGATTCGTAACGTCACGCTATATATAATTTGTAACTTGCAAATTATATTTCGCGTGACGTTACGAATCCCAAAAATCAAAAAAATCACAAATTGATTTTTATTTAAAAAATCAAAAAAATCTCAAAAATGCCATCCCTGATTTTTTTTTTTTTTTTTTTTTTATATTTTTTAAATATTTTTTTGCATATTTAAGTGATTTAACTTCAATAGAAATAAAAAATTAAAATAAAACTATATATTATAATTCAGTTTTGATATATATATTTTTAAATTTTCAACAAACTATTGGCATTGTAACCCGTAAGTCTGTAACATTCTTTAGTGTTGCTGTTTCATTGTTTCCATTGTAAGATTTTGAACCCAGAGGTAGGGCCTAGGGTTAAAAATCGAAAATTAATGCCAGATGCAGACTAATTATATATATTGTTTTTGTATAATGTCGTATAATAGATATGTTAGGCCAATATTTGAATATTGTCTACAATTTTAGCACCCTTATTAAAAGACAGATATGCTGAAGATGGCGCAACGTAAATCAACGAGGAGGTAGATTTTGTTTGAGGATAAGAATAAGCTTGAAGTTGTCTAGATAAGAAGCCGCATGGGCCGAAGGAAAATTATCTTATTTTTATTATATTATGGGTTGGCTGGGAAATTCTAGTTTCCCGTGAACAGCTTCTTAATTATAATTTTTTATTCTTTGACTGTCATTGTCTGAGAATGACCATTACGGTGCGGTTCTTGAGTATTATTCTTATTTTTATGAGTTGGATGGACATCTAGAGGTGGTCAATGTGCCTTCTAATTATTATTTAATTATTAATATTATTAGGTTGACTGGACAGTCTAGATAGACCCATGCGGCTTCTAAAGTATTATTCTTATTTATTATTGATATTTATTATGAGTTGATTGGACATTGTTAGAGGTATCAATGCGCTCTATTATTAATTTATCATTGTTTGACTCGACAGTCTAAAAAGACCATGCGGCTTCTTAAAAAATTATTTATTCTTATTTATTATGAGGTTGACTGGGACATTCTAGAGGCGTCAATGCGTTTTCTTATTATTAATTTTTAATTATTAATTTATTAATATTATATATTATATATATATATATATATTATATATATATATAATATATATATAATATATATATAATATATATATATATAATATAAATTATTGGTTGACAGGGGCTTCTAGATAGGCCATGCGGCCTTTGTTAAGTATTATCTTATTTAAATTATTTATTATGAGTTGACTGGGACATTTCTAGAGTGGGCAATGTTGCTTCTTAATTATTAATTTTTATTGGTTGACTGGGACAGTCTAAATAGGACCATGCGGCTTCTTGAAGTTTTATTCTTATTTATTATGGGTTTACTGGGACATTCTGAGAGGTTAATGCAGCTTCTTAATTATTATTCAGAATAATAATTAAGAAGCTGCATTTACCCCTCTAGAATGTCCCAATCAACCCATAATAAATAATAAATAAGAATAATACTTAACAAGCCGCATGGTCCTATTTAGACTGTCCTATTCAACCAATAATAATTAATAATTGAAAAAAATAATAATTTAAGAAGCAGCATTTGGCCCCTCTAGATGTCCCAGTCAACTCATAATAAATAAGAATAATTACTTAAGAAGCGCACCGTATGGTCCTTTTTAGACTTTGCCAGTCAACCAATAAAAATTAATAATTAAGAAGCTGCATTGGCCCCTCTAGAATTTCCCAGCCAACCCATAATAAATAATAAATAAGAATAATACTTATAGTATTAATACTTATAGAATAATAAGAATAATATATATATATATATATATATATATATATATATATATATATATATATTATATATATATATATATATATATATATATATATATATATATATATATATATATAATATATAGATATATATATATATATATATATTATATATATATATATATTATATAATATATATATATATATAATATATATATATATATATATATATATATATATATATATATTTCGCGTGACGTCACGAATCTGAAAAAATCAAAAAAATCAAAAAAATCAAAAAAATCAATAAAATCAAAAAAAATCAAAAATTGATTTTTTTTCTAAAAAAATCAAAAAAATCTCCAACCCTGTTTGAGGCTATGAAGTCTGTTGCTGGAGAACGTTTACCAAAGTCCAAAATTAATAAATTGAATATCTTATTTCTTTAATAATTTTCCATAGAGAAAAAATCATAAAATGATAAAAAAAAAAAATTATAAATGAAAAAATTAGTAATGAAAAGTTCCATTTGCAATTTATCATCGTGGTTTTTTTTTTTTTTCCAACTACTGAGACTATAAAAACTATCCATACTTCCACCAATTTCACTTATTTTAGTTATATATACTCCAACTTATTTCATTGTTGTATTTGTTAATTGTTTTACTTATTTTTCCTTAAATATTTTTCTTAGTACTATTACTACGAATTTTGTATCTTATTATTCAGTGAAATGACGACACTTCTTTCTAAGCTATATCATTCTCGATTTCAAACTCGCATTTCTTATTAGAACTTCAAGGTGGTTTAACAAAATGTGCTTAAAAGTTGTTGCTTTTTTTTTTTAATTTCAAAATTCACAGGTGAGGGGAGATTAATTTTTTTTCCTTTAACTTTCCAGTTTCATGTTTTCTATTAATTTTCCAACTAGATCATAGCCTCTAAGTCTAACGTTCTTAATTATAGCAACTTATAATTGTTAATCTTCAAAGTGCACTAATTCTTTAAAATCAAATTAGGCACGTTCCGATGTAATTTCAATCATTCAATTTATTCAATTTTCATTATATTTACATATTTTAATCTAATTTTTTATGGGTAAGTTTTTATAAAATAATTTTATTGCATACTCTGTCTCTATATCATAGCAAAATACTCACGTTCAAATTGAAACAAAAACAAGGGAAATTACTAATTTTACCAGATGCCCTTGATGAGTTGAAGAGCTTTGCCTTCATTCAGAATAAAGTATTGGATCGTAAAGGTTGCGATCTAAATAATCGTAAAACTAGTGTTTGATATCTGAATTTTAGTTATATCGTCGATATTTGATTTTATTGAGTTAACTGATTTTGAAACATTTACATCATCCTACATTTAACAGAAGCTCATGCCTAAATATCTCTTCATTTGGGACACTGGCAGAACGAAAATTAAAAGGAAAGAATTAATTTCCTTAAAAATTTATTTTCATTTATTTGTCAAGTGGCAGCCTTTAAAATTTTTTCCTCATTTCAATACTCTAATTTCTCAAACCCTTTTTTTTTACCATCGCTCTTCTGTAAATAAAGTATGCATCATTAACAGATAACTAGGTGTCTAATTTTAGCGGTCTTCAATGAGACTGGACACATATAATTCTATGGAGAGGGTTATTTGCTCTCGGACTTGACAATTGGTTTCCCCCGAACTCATAATTTCTGGAAGGGCGTCATTTAAAAATGAGAACATATAAAAAAAAACAGACACAGAAAAAATGTACGTGGACCTATCGAAAGCTGTCCAATTTGATTCTCCATTGTATAATTTAAATTAATGAGAGAATAATACAAAAATAATATTTATAATACTCAACTACAGTCACTAACTCTCAAAAAAGGCAATCGTGAAAAAAAAAATAAATAAATAAATAAAATAATAATAATTCTACGCCTCAGCTACCATCCCAGTACATACTTAGTAGGTGCCACTTAAGTTAAAGAGAAAATACTATAATAATAATGGTGTCTACAATATCCAACCAAAGCAACCAATTAACAGAAAAGTCAAAAATATTCATTTTAATTTTACGCTACGACAAATACAACTCAAGAAAAGACTCTCTTAAAGCAAGAAATTAAAATTAGATGAACAACAATTCATATTCACCAAAAAGTAATAAAATTGTTAATACATCTATCCAACCTATTTTTAAAGCTGCAAGTGAGATTGTAGCCATCACAACCTGAGGTAAACCATTCCAAGAGTTAACTACTTGGTTACTAAAGAAATATTTTCTCCACTGTAGAAAAAATCTTCCTTTTTTATATATTGTGACATCTAGTTACCAAACTCATATTCCCTCTAAAGAATCTTCTTTCTACAGAAAACAGGCCCAGTTCATTCCAGGGTTGTGAAGTCGGAGTCGGAGTCGCGGAGTCGGGGAGTCGGTAGTTTTGAAAAGAGTGGAGTCGGAGTCGGAGTCGGAGTCGGCAATTTTGAAAAGGGTGGAGTCGGAGTCGGAGTCGGAGTCGGTAATTTTGAAGAGGGTGGAGTCGGAGTTGGAGTTGGAGTCGGAGTCAAAGTCGGTAATTTTCAAAAGGGTGGAGTCGGAGTCGGAGTCGGAGTCGGAGTCGGAGTCGGTAATTTTCAAAATTGTGGAGTCGGGAGTCGGAGTCCGGAGTCGGAGTGGTAATTTTCAAGAGGTCGGAGTCGGAGTTCGGAGTGGAGTCGGTAATTTGAAGAGGGTGGAGTCGGAGGTTCGGAGTCGGAGTCGGAGTCGGAGTCGGAGTCGGAAAATTTTTGAAGCGACTCCACAACCCTGGTTCATTCAACCTCGACTCAAAACTGCTAATTTTCAAAACCTCTTCGCTGTACTGCTTACATATTTAACAATTGAAATTCATTTGCTACTTATCAGCCTAACCATGCAAGAAGCATACTTAAGTCATGCTGATTTTTTATGTATCCCTCGAGATTTCCAACAAAAATAAGTAGCTAATTTAGTATTATCAGCAACATTAAAGACTCCACTTTTCAATCATTTATCCAAATAATTTATAAAAATTAGGAATAGAAGTGGAAGTGGATTCCAGAACAGAAATATAAGGAACACTACTTTTCTCCAGCTCTCATTATGATTTGAGGCCATAAGCACTGGACATTTTCTTCTGCTATTCAAATTTTTATTCTATTAGCAACTTACTCCACTTAAATCAAATCGTCACAACTTTGGCATCAACCTAGAATGGGATACTTTATCAGATGTTTTTCTAATATCGAAGTGAGTAACATTAACTCTCTTCCCATGTCAAAATAAAATATTTTGTTAACTATTGGACAAATCTTTTTCCTGACAGGCAATCGGAGTTTGGAATGTTTAGCCAAGATTTGCTATTTCTTACTAGCGTTAAAAATTGTTTTAGTGCATTTAGATGCTTTGACAGTCCTTTATATTTTTCTTAACTTCCTACCTAGAATAATAATTCATGAGTTCTACTTCTAAACTACCCTCGCAAATGAAGGGAGAGAAGGAAATGTGTTAATATGTGGGTGGGGATTGGTGTGCGGTTTGCTACGGTTTTGTTTGTGACAGGAGTATTGGGTACATTGGATATTGAGTATACAGTAAGGATTGGGTGAGTCTTGTATAACTTGATTGTTTATTATATATATATATATATATATATATATATATAATATATATATATATATATATATATATATATATATATATATTTTATATATAAAAATATATATATATATTATTATATATATATATATATATATATATAATATATAAATACTGTTTATAAAGAACACACATGTATGTATTGCTGTATGTAAGAATGAGAAGCTTGCTTTTTGTTCTTATAGTTGTTTGCATTTGGGAATACTTACAGAATTTTAGGACCTACTTTTGAGACTAACCATAAAGTTCATTCACGCACATGTGTGTGTCATGTGCACATGCAGTAAAACCCACACAACAGAAATATACATGAGTGAGTGTAATGTTAATGTACAAAAAAAGAAAGGATAAAAAAAAACTAAAAGAAATATAAAATAATGTATTTATTTATTTATTTATTGAAATCTAATATTTTCACACCAATTGTATGTATGTATGTATGTATGTATGTATGTATGTATGTATGTATGTATGTATGTATGTATGTATGTATGTATGTATGTATGTATGTATGTCATTTATGCTACGTGTGTGGTTGTAATGTATGTATGTATGTATGTATGTATGTATGTATGTATGTATGTATGTATGTATCCTAATTTGCATAATAGAATTTGAATCTCTTATTATATTAACGTAATTAATTTTATTTTATGACTAATATTTTCGTCAACTTCCGTTCCTCTGATTGATCCTTCTGATTTCCTGCTTTATTATTATTATTATTATTATTATTATCATTATTATTATTATTATTATTATTATTATTATTATTATTATTATTATTATTATTATTATTATTATTATTATTATTATTATTATTATTATTATTATTATTATTATTATTATTATTTATGCATTCATTTTCATATTATTTCGTTTATCTTTATTATTTAGAATAAATTTCAATCTTTTTCAATTCTTACTTTATTGTCGATGCATTCAAAATTTTTATAAAAGAAATCAAGTTTTTGTTTATTTTTTCTTCTTCTCAATTCTTACTTAAAAAACAAATAAACTTGCTCAACATCACTCTCTCTCTCTCCAAGTTCCCCTCTCACCCTCCCTCTCCCTTCTCTCCTTTCCCTCTTACTCAGGCATATATTACGTGTTCCTTTCCATCATTCACAAACAAGCATACACATGGTTTCCATGGCCATTCTCAATCACAAAAAATCATGAAAAAAATTCTCTCTCTCTCTCTCTCTCTCTCTCTCTCTCTCTATCTCTCATCTCTCTCTCTCTCTCTCCTCTCTCTCTCTCTCTCTCTCTTCTCTCTTCTCCTCTCTCTCGTATCTCTCTCTCTCTCTCTCTCTCTGTTGTCTCTCACTCTTTCTCTTCAGTCTCTCCCTCCCTCTTACCTCTCCTCCCTCTCCCCTCTCTCTCCCTCTCCTCTCTCTCTCTTCCATCTCTCTCTCTCTCTCATATTCCTCCTCTCTCCTCTCTCTCTTTCTCATCGTCTTTTCTTCTCTCTCTCCTCTCTCTCCCTCTCTCTACGCTCTCTCTCTCTCTCTCTCTCTCTCTCTCTCTCTCTCTCTCTCTCTCTCTCTCTCTCTCTCTCTCTCTCTCTCTCTCTCTCTCTCTCTCTCTCTCTCCTCTCTCTCTCTCTCTCTCTCTCTCTCTCTCTGCTTCTCAAATAAATAGAAATTGGAAAATGTTTGTTTTCTGCTTTTACAAAGAATAAAAAAAAAATTTTTATGGGTAAAAAAAATAACAAATGTAAAAATTCTGCTTACCTAAATCCCATTTCAATTTCCGTAATATTAAATTCACATTTACATATTATAAACTGTCATATAAAAAAAAATATAATCCGAAGAATTCAAAAAATTAAACCGACGAAAAAATATGAAAAAGCAGAAATGGGGGATAAGTTTAAAGAGAATATAGGAATATATAAAATCGGAAGAAGAAGAAGAAGAAAGAAAGAAGAAGAAGAAGAAGAAGAAGAAGGAAGAAGAAGAAGAGAAGTGACATCGAAAGGTTGTGTTTAAAAAGAATGATTACGATAAATATGATAAAAAAGATTTCTTTTTCTTTTCCTTTTCCTTTTCCCTTTCCCTTTCCTTGTCTCTTTTTTTTTTTCCTTTTCCCCCTTTTCTCTCTTTTCACTTTCCTTTTCCTTTTGAGTTTTCATTTTTTCTTTTTCTTCTTTTTTCCTTTTTCTTTTTCTTTTCTTTTCTTTATTCCTTATTATACACTTCTTTTTTTATTCCTTTAATCTTTTTCTTTGTGCTGTTTTTTTTTCTTTTTTGGTTCATTAGTTTTCTTTTTTTTTCTTATTCTTCTTATCTTGACATCTTGCATAAAACGTAGTCTTCTTAGATTTGTCTTCCTTCTTAATTTCTTCTTCTCTACTTGTTTTTCTCGTTTAGTCCTCAATTTCTTCTTCTTCTTGCTTCGTCTCTCTTTTCTCTTATTATATTTTTATTATTATTTATTATATTATTATTATTATTATTATTATTATTAGTTATTTCATTATTATTATTAATAAATTATTATTATTATTATTATTATTATTATTATTATTATTATTAGTATTATTAAAATTAATATTATTTAATTATTATTTATTATTATATTATATATTAAAGTAATTATTATTAGTATTATTCATTATTATTATTATTATTATATTATATTATTATTATTATATTATTATTTAATTATTATTATTATATTATTATGTATTTATTTAATTTCTATTCTGAAAGTAAAATTCGGAGTGGCTTTGAGTATATAATATAGTAAAATACGAAACTACTCAAAAGTAATTTTTTTTATTATATAAGTTATATTATATCATATATATTATATATAGTTAGCGAAATATAATATACTATATTATAGTATACTATATGCAAAATTATTATTTCGTGTTTGTTGTTATGTTTGTGCTGGGATATATATATATATATATATATTATATATATATTATATAATATATATATATTATATTAATATCAGGTGGGCGGCTCGTGTCAAAATTCAAATGAAGTATGGAAATCCAATATAATATATATATATAATATATATACTATATATATATATATATGAATATATATATTATATATATATATATATAATATATTATAATATTATATATATAATATATGATCTATATATATATAAGCGACAGATGCAAGAAAATTGATAGTTTCATATATGAATCCAACTCACTTTTATTCCAAAACTAAGTAAAACTGAAACTAAGAAAATCGAAAAAGAAAATTTAGTAATTTTTAAAATGAAACTAAATAAAAAATACGATTTAATAATCCCCGTATTTATAAAACTTACAGCTCAATTTTATTAAAAACACACGAAATTAATGTAATAAATTAATGTTAATAAATAATATGAAAAGGCGTGTTATTACTAACTCCACACACAAAATCATTCTCATTAATAACATGATAATAAAACTACTACTGGTCGGCAGAGGCAAGCTACAAAGTAGCCGAGGAAGAATCTGACTCGAGCGCGTTTTCTCCCAGACTGCTGGTGGAGTCAATGATTTGAAAAAAAATGAAATATGTAATTAAAATAAGTTCGGTATAAGAAATGAACAAGTTAGCATAAAATAATTAAAAAAGAATTATTATAATTATGTTTATTAATAATTTATATAATTCTTTGTAAATGCAATTTAAATGGGGATTATTTTAAAAAAAAAAAATGACTGAGTCGTCAGGCCACGATCCAAAGTTCCGAATTACCTTAAGATAAATAATGATGAATTTTTTGAACTCAGAGAAACAGTAAAAAAACAAAATTTGCGCCATCACCGGATTGCTACTATTAAAAAAAGGATATCGAGTAGAAATTGGGATTGCGGCATAACCTTAAAAGCTAGCCTTTTCGGATACGAATCATTATTATATAATAATAATATATATATATTATATATATATATATTATATATTATGATATAATATTATATTTATAATATATATAATATATAATATTATATATATATATATATATATAATATATATATTATATATATTAATATAGCTAACTGTTTTTAAATATTTTTAGGGCTCATAGTCAAGTAGGACGTTGCCCCTACTCTGCCTACTCTCCCAAAAGCCGCCACTGATATACTTAGTAATATATATATATTATTATATATATATTATATATATAATAATTAAATATATAATAATATATATATATATATATATATTATATATATATATATATATATATTAATATATATATATATATTTAAGAACCACTTTGTCGTAGTGATATATTACATAAAAGAGTAAAGATTAGCAAACAGCAAAAAAAAAAAAAAAAAAAAAATTCAATCAATAACGTTGCCGTACAAAAAACGTTGTCACAGGAAATATTATGTTAAAAGAGGTTTTGAAAAATGAATTTTAAAATATTGTGTTAGGAGTTATTCCAAAATAGTAATTGACCTCTATGGATATGATTGCTCGTAATGGCGCACAGAACACACGGAACCACATGTGTTATATACCTACACCTATTACACACATACACCAAACTACACACACACACACACACCACACAATGCCACACACACACACACACCACCACACACACACACAGCACACGACACACCACACACACACACACACACACACACACACGAACACACACACACTACTTATTTTCCAAACACTTTCACACACAACAACATATATATATTATTTCTAACTTTATATATATAATAATATATTATATATAATATATATAATATAATATATATAATATATATATTATATATTATACTATAGTATAATATATATATATAATATACACACAATATATATATATATAATTTAAAAAAATTAAATTGAGTAGCCAAGCTCTCTACATATAGTTAAATTTATTACAGTCAACGTTTCGAGGAACGAACTCTCCTCCTCATCAGGGCGAATACAGGAAACATTCAAATATTAGTACAGTACAGCACAAGGACAACAGGATATACAACCCAGGTATGTAGGACAATTTTATTTAACAAGAGCAGAGATTGCGTTAAAATGGTACAAATTTAGTGAGTTAGTTGGTTACTATTATGTATATTTACTGAAGTAAGGTGGTGAGTAATTAAAAAATTCAAATCAATAAAAATACTAGCAACAAAAATAACAGAAATCAAGCAGAATTGATAAACATAAATTAAATTCTTATGGATAAATGATATAATAATTTAAATACTTGACTAGAAAAGTTGCAATTTGAAAGGCTCACTATCTATCGTTAGTGGGGGACGGAACTATTATGTGAGCTGATAATGGTTCTAATATGCGTAGATCGAATGGCTGGTCTGAGTGACGATTTTAAAACTGGAGGGGTCTGCTAAGGTGCCATGGGTGGTACAATGTTCTCCGAAGCTGGAAAATGATGGACGAGTTAAGTCATGTAGGTTCGGAAGGAAATTTATTTATGTTCTTCCACTCTGGTTGGTCTACGAGTTGACACATAGCGCTACTAACTTAAGATTTCTTTGCAGAGATCACATTTAAATTTCTAGATGATGGAGGAACGAAGAACGAAGGGTACCTTATATTTATGGTTCTTAATCTAACCAATGTTAAAATCCGATGAGAAAATCATTCTAATGTCTAATTGTAGATAAGAATATGAGCACATATGGGACAAATGACAAATCTTTACTCACCTTAAGGCAAATATAGTGGTAAAACGGAAATTTAAAATAGTGTTTTTCTTTGGGCTGTGGGTATTGTTTCATTGGGCTTATGGATATTATTTAAAAAAAAAAAGAAGCAGTTTATGAGTTGAAGTGTTTGGGAGGTAGGATAAGAATTAAGCTTGAAAAGCTTAATCAAAAACTGAAACTCGTTATGCATGTTAAGAGAGGACGATGAGAAATGGTAAGTTATCTTGAGTAAGGTTTTGATGCTATTACGTTTGTTGATTAAAAAAACGTTGCTAAAAAAGTATTAAGTCCTAAATCCGAAAATGTTTTTTTTCTAATATATGCATCCATAGAAAAATCGTTGTTGTTTTTTTGAAACTAATAAATCCAAAAATGGTAGAA
>JABUQX010020885.1:70000-75000 GCA_015478945.1 Trachelipus rathkii
GTTGCCAAATTTAGTGACAAATCTGGATTCCTCCGATTTCGCCAATCGCGCACCCCTGTTTTATTTACTTAAAATAGTTTTATTTAAAAATCAACTACTTTAAATTTTGTCTTTTCATACTATTCAATATATATATATTCTAATAACCAATTTTTTGACGAAATAAAAGATGTAAATGCATTTATTTATTAACCTGGTGTTTAAAAATAATAAATTGCTATAGATTTTGATCTCAAATTATAAAAATAGATTAGGTATTAGAACAACCCTCTGAAAAAAGTTGTCCCCAATTGTTAAAAAAAGAAATTTTTTTTTATGGGAAGCTAATGAAATATATATATTATATATAATACTATATATATACGGTATATATATATAATAGTATTATATATATATTATATATATATATATATATTATAATATATAATAATTATATATATATAATATATATATATATATTTATATATAATATAATATATATATATATATATATATATATATATAATTTAATTAACTTCCCATATAAAAAAAATTTTCTTTGTTAGAGATATTCACAATTTGATATGCCATATTTGTAACAAGTGTGCCAATCAAAACAAATTTTTTTGAAAGTTTTTTTTTATAAATTTTTTAAAAAATTTTTGACTCAACCTTATGGATTGATGTTCAGATAAATCTAAAACCTAACCTCTATTGATCCATGTCAATAAATTTACTAACAATAAATGATTTAGACCAAGGACTTAAATGTAAGGTTTCTAACTTGCAGATTTCTAATTCGTAAGTTTGCAGATGATAAAGTGGCTACCTTAGTAAGAAATAGTGATGGATGTATAAAGATTTAAAATGATCTTGATAACGTCCCTTTGGGTGGGCAGTAAGTGGCAAATGAAATTTTTAATAGTAAAAGTGTAATGGTTCTTTCCACCTAGGTTACTCAAATAAAACTTTTAAGTACAATATGAACAAAATTATTGGATAGGTATATATATGGTTTGGGTATAATATAGTATATTTTGACTGGGCCTAGCTGGCGGGTTTTTAGTGCAGTGGTTATTAACGTTGAACTGCATGTTTCTGACTTTAGAAAAAAAAAAATTAGCATGTATATACTTTAGCTATAAGTTTATTTTTTTTCCTTTGGTGGTAGACTTTGTGTAGGCCTATATTAACTATGTAAAGCCTGGGATGTGAATGCTGGACTGGGACAGTCTTGATAGGCCCATGTGGCTTTTTACTGTCTCTATATTTCCTATGTTCCTATGAAATATAATAACTGAACCATTTTCAAACTGATTTTCTACAACACTGGTCACAGTACAAAACACTTTTTACATTCTCTTTTCACTTCACCTATTTCAACAATTTTCCAGTAACCTAAGCAATGGCTGCTGCTATATAGTTATACCATACACCTCTAGGGTTATGCCATAGTACTGTGTTGCGAGTATTTTTTTATATAAAGATGCAGTTATTAAACTACACACAATCACAAAACATGGATGTCACAGATCTTTTCAACAAAAATTGGCAAAGCTGAAAATTAAAACCATTTTTATTCAAGGAAGCATCTTCAGGTGTCACAAATTCAAACGGGCCTACCACGTAGTAAAAACATTATCATTGCATTTTTTTATGAATATTTTAAGGATTAAATTGTGAATATATCATATTAGCAATTGAAATAATTTGTTTTACTTAAAAGTCAATAATGAAAAAAAGAAATTGCTGACATAACAAAATAGAGATAGATAAGAAAAAATTTTTCATGACTGCTATCCGACCATCATTCCCTTTGTTTAACATTTTTGGTAAGAAATAGAATTTTTTCGGTAAGATTCGCGAAATTGCAATCTTACGGAATTTGTCAATATTCTTAACGTTTGGTGAGAATATTCTCAAAATTTTCTTAAAATTTGACAAAACGAACGATTTTTTTGAGAACGTTCTTATTTTTTCGTAAGAATTCGTAAGAATATTGCCAAAACGAAAACGGCTTTATTTTAACACTAGATTTAAAAAATTAAAATTACAAATTAGATTTTAGATTTTAGATTTTAGTATTTAATCATTTACTTTATTCTTAAGGGACAGTGACGTTAAACTTTATGTTAATGTCTGGTTTAAGATGTTTTTGTAATAAGCCTCAGCTATTTTCAGTTTTTTGGGCTTCACATGATCCTATCTGTTAATCTATTAGTCCTGTAACCAATATACGTCGAACGTACAGTCAGATCGGGACATGCGATTGGTACAAACGACATGGGTATTAGACTGAATGGTTCCTGAATATAGTAGGGTGTATACACGTATCTTTACATAGAAGACTGGGTTGAATTTGTTGATTTCCTCAAATTTTATTTTTTATTTTCAATTTTATTCTAAACCCAGTCTTCCAATGTAAGATACGTTGATGACACCCTTACTATATTCAGGAACCATACAGACATTCACATCAGTTTTATCAACCGCTTGCAAACCTTTCTTGCCTCAATTCACAGTCTGAAACATACTAAAGAATAATTTAGCGTCTTCTCTGGGATTCATATTCACTTCATCTAAGATGGATTCTTTTCGATCAGGCAATACATGTCAAACGCAATCTGATAATCGGTTGTTACCTTAATTAAATCTACTCCCCACAGAAGTATATATATCAGAATTCAATTGTTAAACATCAATATATAGGGCTTAATAACATATGCTCGGATTGGGAGTCATTTGATGCTGAATCACACAATATTAAACAGAACCTGATTAAAGGAAACTCCTTTTCAAGTTTAACGCAAAAAGGCTCTTTAAAAAAACCATCAACAAACTCTTTAAAAAAACAGGACAATACGAACAATATCCTACTGAGAAGCATTAAAATTTTATTTTGAAACACTTCAAATGGCAAACGACTTCGATAAAGAGGTAAAAATGCTACTCGGCATTATTAACGCCCACATGAGAATCTACAAGTTAAGTTCAAAAATCACAGTTGAAACTATACACAATACTAAGAAACTTTTCTTCCTGCTTCTCAACTAAGGATATCCCTTTCAGTTTATCACCATGTCGTGTACCAATTCGGATGTCCCGAGTCTGCTGTACGTCGACGTTATATTGTTATAACGACTAATAGATTAAACTAGATAGAGCATACCAGCACCCGCTGTTAAACCCAGTAAAATATTACGAGTCATTTTATTCACTGAACAAAAAGACCAACTGTTACCTGATTATTTCAAAATCATTTAAAATTTTACACTCCTCATGTGAATCCCAAAAACTGAAAATAGCAGAGGCTTATTACATAAAACATATAAAACCAGATGTTTAACAATAAAGTTCACGCTACTGTCCCTATAAGTTTAGAATATATATGACATACTAAAATCTAAATCTAAAATCTAATTTGTAATTTTAAATTTTTTTTTAAAAATCTACTTATTAAACATAATTCATTCAATTGTTAGATTGAAAACTCTGAAGATGTCCGAGGTTTACGGACGAAACCGGTCAGGATCTATCAATATAAATATGCCCCTACTTTCTTTGATAAATTATTTCTAGATCAGGTGGACGTCTCAAACTTTAATTCGCAATGTACCCCTTCCAGTTTAGCATCATAAACCTCGTACCCCCTAGAAATTTTTACTCATATCTTGTTTATATATATATATTATATATATATATATAATATTATATTATCTATATATATATAATATATACTAATATTATATATATATATATATATATAATAATATATTATATATATATATAAATAATATTATATATAATAATATTATATATATGCGGTATATATAAAGTTAAATGGTTGTGAGTGGGAAGGGTGTGCTTGCATATTCGTTGCTATGTCTTCAATTCTGGGTGCTGTTTTCGACAGTGACAATCGTAAATCAGGCTCTACATTCAATTTTGATCGGAGCTTGTTTTCTTAATATCAGCACAAAGAGGAAATCCTTGCTCACACAAGATACGCTGACGGAAACGGTATAGAAGTTTTGAGAATTAACCATTTTTGCAGTTAGGGATATAGAGCTGGACTCAAACTACTAGTGGCCAGAATTCTGATACAGCGTTAATGCTATCATAATGCATGCTTAGAGTAGAGTCATTTAAGAACTCTATAATACTCCTCCTCAACGTTATGTAGTATATGAATGTAAACATCTACGTTGAATGGGTTAAGTATTAATTTTTTGCTCTGTTCCGTTCTATATCTGGCAAGTAAGACTTAATTTCATACAAAGAGAGATCAAGATGAAATTGGAATAAGATTACCTGTGTCGGTAATATCATTTTTCCTCAAGAGATTGTCGCTAGTATTTCAAACATAGTGAAATGTTTCCTGAATGATCCCATTTTTTTTCCCACATTTCAAGTTTCATAGTAATGAACTTACAATTTATTCGATTAAATCAATCATGTGTGGATTTCCCTTGCAGTGACAAATTCAGATCATTTTTGTGAAAAAATATGTCACTGAGAATATGCCAGTTTTAGTTGCCATTGTTTTTGAGTGTTTTTCACTGAAATTACTTAGATTGGCGCCTTAGATCTCTTGAAAAGAATTCGGCATTTTTTCTTTCAGATTTGAAACCTAGAAGTTATCATTTCCTCGCGAAGCCCTCGGCAATTCTTGTGTGAAAGAGCAATTAACTGTCATGTTCAGTCTCGAATCCTTTGACACAACAAGACGGAAAAGGCGATTTTTAAGTGAACTCAGATGTAGATGTGCGTTTGCCATTTTGATAAAACCATCATTAAGTAACATCTCGAAGTTCAGGCTGTAATATCCTGGATGTCAAAGCATATCGATGAATCATACAGTGTACACTTCCTTTACTTTGCCTATAAATCCAGAACGGAATGTCAAGCAATTGCGTGTACCGTTCATTGTGCAATGCACTGTACATTTTTTGCTAAGAAAAGTCCTACGATTATTCAAAAGAGATGGTGCTGACTGTCTGGAATAATATCTTGCCCATAGT
>JABUQX010020886.1:0-5000 GCA_015478945.1 Trachelipus rathkii
TGTGTTACAAAAAAAAACTTTTCATGCCTTATTATATATACCGGGGGATCTAAGTAGTTGCAAATAGTAATTGAAGGTGTCATTAATTTTCACAAACTAAAGCGATATTTTTAAGCTCTCGTTTCTATGAATCTTTTCATCTTTTTTTTAAACCGTTATCTTCATTTCATTGAAGTGGTTCAAATTCTTCCTAACGTTGAGATTAATGGTAATTTATACGGAGACAGAGCGTAGAGGCGCTGATATATTTTGGCCATCAATAATACTCATGTGACTTGTGACTCAAATTATTTATGAACTTCATGATGTAGAGATCATTGAAGTCATGCATACACAGTGAGTCCGGAGTCGCTCATGTCTCTCATTTTTTTAAATTTGCGTTAGATTCATTTAAAGTATTTTATTCTATAAATTCTTTATCAAATCCCGCAATTAATATCCCGCGCAACATCCGCAGGGAAAAGCGCGGATGCGGATGTTACGCTGCCATCAACTAAATATATTATATATATATATTATATATATATATATAATATTATATGATATATATATATAATATTAATATATAATACATTATAATATAATATATATATTATAATATATATATATATTATATATATAAATATATTATATGAGAAATATATTGATTTCTAGGGAATCTAATCTTAATGATAAAGGCGAACACTGCCAACAAAACTTCATACATGGTGAATTAACCACAAGCGATGGGTCGTTTGCTCACTTTATTCTAACGTTTTTTGGAATCTTACCAACTCCATCCTCAATAGGACTAAAAAATAATTAAAATAATTTTTAAAATATAGGTTCTAAGTATATCGTTAAACAAATAAACTATATGACTTATATATGACTGATAAAAAATTAAAATAAAAAATATAAAATAGAAAATTAAACAGTAAATTAAAAAAATAAAAGTGAAATAATAAACATCTCGTAAAACTACATATATGACTAACAAGAAATGACAAATTAAAAATATTAAAAGTTTTTGGGTATACTAAAAAATAAAAATGAAAATAAACACGGGAATACAACAAAAAATTAACACATAATAAAATAATTATAATATAATAATAATATAATAATAATATAATAATATAAAAATAGTAAGAGTAGCTAACTAAGGGTAATATTTCAAACAAGCGAGAAGAAGCAAGACTTATGCAGAAAGCATAAAAATTTAATACCTTAAAAGTTGATTCCTGGATTGTACATCCCATCGAGTGTCTTTGGCAGAGCTTTGAAGTTGATATGATTAGAAATGGGTTCGTAGGTCTCTTTATAAATAAAAGATTCTAGAATTCTGACTGTAATTAATTAAGTTGAAAGATTTTAAAATTGAAAAATTATTGTTTGAAATGGGACTGGTTGATTATTGAAAGGCTATGGCCCGGGATTGTGCAGATACATAATCCGGGTTGGTGAATATGGGAGGCCCGTTACTGAACGAGATACCCTTTAATGCTTTTTTCAAATTCTGATAGTGAGTTGAGGAGGAGGTTTCCCCTATATATTAATAATATATACTAATAAATATATGAATTAATAGATTTATATTTAAAACTTTATTTACTAGTTATATATACTTACCAATCTAATAATGGCAAATTAGAAATATTATATATATATAAAATATATATAATAATTGCATTATAGGGGAATATAAAGTATCAAAACAAGTACGAATTAATCGAAAACAACAGGTATCGGCAAATTTTGGTATCGGTATCTGGATAATCAAAGTTCGGCAAATGAAAAAATAGCGAATCGTATATTGTATCCCCGGTAGCGGTATCGGCCTAAAATTTAGTTATCGGTGACATAATATATATATATATAATAATATATATTATATAAAATAAATGTAATAATGTATACATATTTTTATAAAATATAACAATATTATATATAATATATTTGTATATATATAAAATATTGATTATATAATAATATAATATTATAAATAATCACTATAACAACTCCCAAAGGGCTTTCGCCCTGGTCAGTTGGGACCCAGCATCTTTCTTATATATGGCCCGGAAAAGCTAACCCATAGATCGATTCCTAGAAAACCATTCTTGCGCAATGGTCTACCGACGCCAGTCCTCGAGTAACACTCTTCAGGTAGGAGTTTCCGCCTTATTCAATAATAGACAAAAAATTAAATAGAAAAAGCAAATCTTGCTATCCATTAGCTTAAAACTCAGTTCTCAACGGAGCTCACCAAGATCATCTTGCTTCTCGCCTTCATTAAGATTTAACGCTAATGGGAAAAGAACCCACAAGAAAGATAAATACGAAGCACACGCCATAGGACGGTTGCTATCCCCTGTCTCCGCCCCTCCAGAAAAAAAAAAAAAAAAAAAAAAAAAACGACAAAAAAAAAAGAAAAAAACAAAAAAAAACAAAATTTACAAAATAAGCAAAAAAAACTTCCATAATATCCGGACATCAAGTTGAAATAAATATCCATTTCTTTGGCCAAATTCAGTTTGCCATATCTTATAATTTTATAAATCAAAATTTGTGTTTTTTTTTTAAATTTAAAAAAAAAAAGAACCAATCTTAAAAATTTGTTATACTACCTCAACACCTAATTGAAATTATTTAAAAACACTGTATATAAAAAGTTATATCCTTTCTAATTATTTATTTTACTATATAACTATTGAAAGAGAAACCGAAGGAAAAAAAAATTTGAATTGATTTGCCTCCTTTTAAAGGTTAAAATTTTTATTAAATTATATTAATTTTTTTATGTGAATAAAGATTTAGATAAGATTTAGTTTTTTATTTTAATACAAATTTAAAAAATTCTATTTAATTTAATTAAAATAATAATTATATCTATATTACATTTTTAATAATAATTTTTTTTTTTTTTTTTTTTTTAATTTTTTTTAACAGCTTATAAATATATTTATTAATTATAATATATATATATATATAATATAATATAATATATATTAATAATATATTTATAATTAATATATATAAATATATATATATTATATATATATATATAATAATTTAATATTATATTATATATAGGTGAGAGATGGTGATTCATTGGATTGGGAACAGTGATAATATAACAAAACGTTTCATGGAGGGTTAGTTTCCGATGGGATTGGAAGGAGGTTCCAATATAAGTAACTTTATTATTAAGAACGCGAAGAGGTTAAAAGGGGAAAAGGTTAACTGCTAGTAATAATCTAGATTCAACGGCGGGGTAATTAGTTATTGGTGTATGTTAGGGAAGATATAGTTGATATTTGGAGTTCGAAAAGGTAGAGTGCGATAACTTCGAATGAGTGAGCGGGGGGGTGAAAACACTAATTGAGTTGGGGAAGAAATAAGGTGAAGTTGTTTAGAAGTAGGTTGGAGGATGTGATGAATCAGAATCTGCAGTAGCATTGAAACAAATAGATTGGATAATGAGGTAGGAAAAAAATTATTTAGGAATTTTATTGGATTGGCAACATTCGTTATCTCATTAGGGATTAATAGGAATCTATGGCAGGTTATTGATATGGTTGTTGTTGTAGCTTTGAATAGAATCAAAAGTATGTATGACGATAGTGAAGCATGTGTAAGAATATAAATAGAGTTCGGAAAGTGATATAATTTAATATTAATCGAGTTGAGACAGGGGATGTGGTGATTCTCCTTGGCAATCGCAATTTGTATATGATGAGGTTATTATAAGAATTAGAAGGTAGGGCGAGGTGATAGAGGAAGATTAGAGTAGAATGATGAGAGAAATGGCATGAGAGGTGGGAGGATTCACTTACCCTATTATATGAGAGATGATTTGGTTTTGTTGTGTGGGGAATCTGAGAGATGTTGTGAAAAGGACTAGTAGAGGATTTGTTAAGGTGTGTAAAGAAGGTTTGAAAATAAGTAGAATAAGGTAAGGTATGGTGTGATGAGGACAGAACCTTCAGGTGATGAAGTTATGGTTAATGTGAAGCAGGCTGGAAAAAGTGTCTGAATTAAAATTTAGGGTATATGTTGAATGAAAAGGAGCGGATGTGCTAGGTGTAGTAGAAAATTGTGAACTAGGCACTAGGTGCTGTAATAATTTGCAGTAAACGTTGCACATGGCGGATGAAAGAGGACTACAGTGTTGAGTGCGCTAGGGTCTTTACATGAGGGTATGTTGTAACATGTGTTAATGTATAGTAATAGTAGTGGGACTATCGTCTGGAATAAGAGGTATAATCTAAATCCAATGTGTCCAGGATGTCGACATCTTAGTATGGCGCTGTTAGGTGTGAAAGAAATTTTATAAATGAGGATATGACGTATTAGAGAGTTGTTTGGTGTGGAGATTGGGGGTAAATGAGAGAATAATAAATGAAAGTACATTGAGATGTTTGTCATGTAGAAAGGATGGATGACAAGGACGTCGGTTTATAACGCATGTTATAAGTGTTAAGTGTGTGGGGAATCGACCGATGGGAGACAGAAGGAAAAGTGGAATGAGTCAGAAAAAGAATGCCTGGAGGAGAGAAGGAGTTTGAGAGCGCGAGGAGAAGTGCATAACAGGAGTGAATGTGGGGTTTTGTGAGAGGAGTATGAGTGTAGCCCACCTGGGCCAAAGGAAGAAACAACCACATGTCGAGAGTCATAGTTGAGGACGTTAATCGTGGTCCCGCAAATGCTTAGGGTAGGATTTTTCGACTGCGAACGAGTTTCTCACTATAAATTGTTAAAATTGCAGGTCAAGAGCAAGCCAGATAAAGGCTAGTGCTATTCATTTTTAATGCTTCAAAATAATTTCTTTCTACTATTTTTATAGTTTTCCGGTATATGTTACGCACCTTGCCTCCCAGCTTGGGGAGACGAATCTAAGTCCATGAACAAAGGTCCACAGGTGATGAATGAATGATGACATATGAATAGACAAGCCCGAATGAATAGGACTATAACCTGGTGTTCAACAAATTTATAAATTACTTATTAGAAATATAAAC
>JABUQX010020886.1:15000-39266 GCA_015478945.1 Trachelipus rathkii
GCCATGATCTTATTATGAAATATAAGCGGCATTTGCGACTTATGTGATTTCTGACAATGATTAACGTCTGTTTACATCAGAGTAGGGTTGGTCGAAGTGAGAATATCGGAATGACGTACACCATCCGGCAAATGTAAAAGTTGATAATGCTGTCCTTTTTGCTGAAATGAAACGTTTGAATGATGCCGTTGCAGTGACCTCTAAAACATTGGCGGAGGAACGCAAGGAACACCTCAAGATCACTGCATCTGTTCAGGTGAGAGATGGAAATCCAACTCCATTTGTGCAAAGGGATCAACGAGCTATTAATAAGGTTTCAATCCCTTTGGCGGCATCCTCATTGAGTAAAACCAATTGTACCACCTTATTTTCAGATGCCTCTACCATGACTATGGTTTCTGAGCTTAGAGATAATCCAGGTGGTATCGACAAAGTGACTCCTAGAGTGGACGTTGTCGAACAACAACTGGCTTTGATCGTTAATTCAGTCAATATGTTGACAAAGATAGTGGCTACAATATGTAAACCAAAAGCTGTACCTCCTCGGAAATTTAATGCTAAAAAAGAACATAATCTCCAAACATTTTTAAAACAGTTTGAGAGGTATTGTGGGATTACCTATCCTGATCAATCTGAGGAATGGGTAAATGTTTTAGGTAATTACCTTGAAGGTTCTTATTTGAATTTATATGATCGGATTATCCGGGAGGACATGACATATGCCGCTATTAAAGAATCACTATTTCAGTGGTGGGATTTAGAAGTCGAAGTCAGAAAAGACAAAGCGTCCCAAGATTTCTTGTTGGCCAAAATAAGACCAGAAGAGTCAGTTGATATGTTTGCTCTTCGCCTGGAACAATTGGCGAATCGAGCTTATCCTGGAGTTTGCATGAAAAATCATGAAAAGCTACAACAGGTCTTTCTGAAGAATCTACCCGCTCTTGTAAGTCAACGATTACAGGATTATATCATGGGGTTTGAGAAATCTTCTGAAAAAAAGATGCAGTTCAGTCAGGTAGTCAAGTTAGCGAGTCAACAATGTAAAGAGGCATCAGCGGAACATACAAAAATAATCCGGAATGAACCTGAGGTGACCTCGATTTCCCAGGTGACACCTCGGGTCGAGAATAAAAATACAGGAAGTGAAAAGGAGTTAAAGTCATTGCCCAGCACTGCAGTAGTCGATATGGTGACTGTTTCAAGAATTCCGTGTAAGGGTAAAAAACGTCCTAGACGTAGGCATAACCGCCGAATGAATGATTTTGTTCCTTCTCTTGAAAATCATCACAATGACCGTTTTTGTGTTCATTGTGGGAAGGGAAATCATCTTATTGAGCGTTGTTTCATTTATCAAGGCATCTGTCCCTATTGTCGACAGAAAGGTCATTCATATGACCAGTGCCAGAAGCGACTAAAAAGGCTTGTCAAACAACAAATTCCACAACATAATCATAATCCAAAAGCAAATCTTCTGTGCCCTTTCTGCTCTGCCGGACATCTGGGAAAAGATTGTCCTGGTGGTGGAGTCTCTCAACCTGCGGGTCGAAGAACTCCATTGCCTCTGCGGAATGATTACCGCTCGAGCGGAAGAGGACCCATGTGTGGTTCGTTTAATGAACCCCATGCAGTTGCGGATTATGGTGGAAATCAAAATAGTTCTTTAAATTGTGTGCCTCCATAGTTAAGGGTCATTCTGCGGAGGAATGTCATGACCAAGTAATTCCAAATAGGAATGCTATGACCCAATTTCATCTTTCTCTTTCTGAAGGACGTCCTGTCCAGATAAATTATCATAAGGCGGATAGTCTTCCCCTATATATCGATGTATTAATAGAGGGATATTCAGAAAAGGTCTATGATTGCATAGTCACTAGTGGTGTAGGTGTAAATTTCATTAGAGCCTCGGTTGTTGATAGCCTGGTAGGCATTGAGAAATATTCATCTCCAATACCTTGTGTAAGAGGTATTGGCCATACAGCAATCAAATTAGACCAATGTGTTAAATTGAGTCTTCGTTTGTTGAGTGATTTTATGACCAGAGAGGGAGAATTCTACTCTTAATGGATTCAATTGTGTTGGGTGTTCCTCTTTTATGATCAAATATTCTGCTCCCTGATATGTGGTGATCTCAAATTTTGTTAAAGAGGTCCAGGGACATAGTAAAGGTTGTAGCGAATAATTTTTCTGTCTGATTAAGACTCCCAACATGAAGGAACCACATAGTCCCACCAAAATTTTTACCACCGGGTATGGTGACAAAAATCTGGTGGAGGATAGGATGAGTCGATGTTCATGATATCATCCTCTCCTTATATAGGTATTCCCCTGGTTCACTTCTTAATCCTGATTGAAAGGGTTTTCTGATTCGAATTCTATCCCACTTGCTATACCATGAGTCTTCTTCTGATTTTCTTGGTTTCCTGATTCTAATTACAGGTAATTAGGGACTAGCTGATTTACAGAATTAGAGGACTGCATTGTCTGCAAATGTAAGTGAGTATATTCATATTGTGGGTGGGATTATATCAATTTTATGTACCGTGATTAAAGCAGATATATGCCTTTAATATATGGTTAAAATTTTAATCAGCGGAGATATGTCGCTGACTTAGTTTTAGGATTTATGTATATTGATTGCTGAAATTTTAATTGATAGGTGGACTATTCTGCTATATAGGTATTTTATTATTTATATGTACTTGTTGTTATTTTTATCATTATAGTTGTTTAAACATATCTTATGTAATTTTTCAAATGAGAAATATATTAGTAGTCGGTGATTCCGAGGCTGAGGTTTTCCTGAGAGTCGCGGAAGATTTAGAAAGGCAATATCTGGTAAATCTTCGGGTATATTCCAAACCTGGACGTAGTTTATTGGATAGCACCCAGGTTATTCAAGGTGCTGTAAAGGCTCATACCCATATAGTCATTCTCTTAGGGTTGACCTCTTATTATTGGAAAAAAATGTTCCTTGAAGGAACCAAGGTTAAATTGGTCACCCGCAGACCTGAAGTAGAAAATAGTCAAGTGGTCCCATTTATGAAAGATATTATTAATTACTGTACTATAGTAAATTCTAGAATTAGGATTTATTTGGTTATACCAGGTGTGAAGAATATTTATGATTTTAATATCCATACAATAAACACCCAATATTGTGGGGAAGCTAGCCAGGTAATCCCTCTTATGATTAATAATTCTTTGTTTTCCCGGGTTTCTTTGGTGGCAATGGCAAGGGAGGTTTGGAAATTGACACAACAATTAAAAGATAGTCCTGTGTGTGCCTGGAATTACAAATCTACCATTATGATGCACCACGCGTTTAATCGCTATTATCGCGATGTACTTCATCTAAATACGATAATGGCTCCTCATTCTAGGTTCTTGATGGGAAAAACAGACACCTTTAGATTTCCTGATTTGGTGTGTGATGGGTTGCATTATACTCCTCTTTGTGTCATGCTCCTTTTTGAGTCAATCCAACCATATAGTCCTTGGTTGGTAACCAGAGGGGTAATGTCTGAGCCTGTTACGAATCCTGGTTCTAAGGCTGTAAAGTTGGAAGTAGAGCCCCAATCTCCTCTGGTTGATGTGTCTGTAGTTCCGGAAGTTCTAGAAGTCCCATCACTCATCGTTTTTTCTGAGGATGATGATTCTTCTAAGAAGTCGGAGGGTGAAAAGGATGTCCCTTTATCTAACGAAGTCCCAGAGGCGGTGTTGATCCAGTTGTCGGAAGAGTCTGATTCTGAGAGTGAAACCACTCAGCTTAGTTCGGAATCTTCAGAGTGGGTGGACCGTGATGTGGAAATAGTCCCTCGTAGTTGGGCCTTGAGTAACTTGGACCGTATAACACAAGTTCCTGGGGGTTCATCGTCCAAGTTAATAATAGAAGGACCGCCATGTCAGACAATAGAAGCCATTTCTCTTGATGTGGATGTTACATCGATTCCCATGGATTCTGACGTGAGCCAGGTTTTGACAGTTGATCATGCTTTGCAGGCTAGAAAAAGTATACAGGCTTCCCCCCTTTCAGTTAGGGAAAAGAAAAAGATTTGGCACTATGTGCAAGGAATTGAAAGATTACTCATGCCATCAGATATTGTAGATAGTCAGAAAAAAGAAATGTGTGGTTTGATTGGAAATATGATAGATTTAATTGAGGCTGGTTATGATGAACCACCGTTTCCTTAAAAATTCATGTTGTATGGCAATTATAGCTGTTTTAATGAAATTGTTTTTTTCTTTTGTAAATTTTCTAAAACCCAAAAGGCGGTATATATATACATTATGATCGACCATATATGTTTGTTTATGACAAAGTTTTAGTTATTTTTGGTATATACCTATATGTAAGATAATTGACAAATATTTTTTTTGTTTTTTTTATATATTGAGTACTAAATATTGTTTATTTTGTATTGTTCCTGTGTCGTTTTGTGGGTCGGGAAAAGGAATATCAAGCTGTTGGCAAATACTTTCAATGATTAATTGTTTTACAATATATAGTCCCACTGGGTTCCCGTATAAATGCGATGAATACCTGGTGTGATTGTTGGCCAGAAAATGTGCCATTTTCTGGGTGGAGGATAATGTTATAAATTGGGTTGTTGCCTGATTTGTTGGATAATATTTTTTTAGAGTCTATACTGCTGCACAGGGAATTACTTATATAATCCCTGTGTTGATATTATCTTATTCTGTATTTATTGAAAGCATTGTATGTGTGATTCTCCATTAATTATTTTTTTTTCTCGTTTCAGTTGGGATATTTTTTTTGCAATATAATATTTGAATGTTTTTTTTTCCTGTTTTCCTGAATTGATCTTATTTTTTCATTGGGAATTAATAATTTTGCCTTATTTTGGACAAACGCCGCCCAGTTAAGGGTAAGTAAATATAGTTAAAGGGAAATTGATTTGTGGAATAGTCCTTGTTTATATTTTAATTAATTGAGCTGTTTAAAGAACGATTCACTGACACCGTAATATTTTTCTCAGGCGACGGGGCTAAGACCAGGATTTAACTGGGTCAAACTAATCTCGTTCAATGGGTCACAATTTTCTATGTTATTAACCATTATGAACAAGTTTGCAAATAGTCCGGCTCGATAATAAACAAAGTACCAAATACTGAAGAAGTAAATTTAAAGAGCTACAGCTTGATAGTCTGGGAACGTCCCACAATAATTATTAAATGTTATAATTTACATATAAAGTCTTTGATTTGATTTATTAAATAAAAAGTATATTTTTTTTTATAAAGTATATGATTTTATTTCTTATAAATAAAGTCTAGTATTGCTTAAATATGTAGTCAATGGTTAAATTATGAACTACTATAAAGTATATTATTTCTACAAGATAAATTATATGATTTACTTTGTTATTTGTTAAAAATAAAGGATGATGTTGTTTAAATATAAAGTTGTTTAAATTCAATTTATTACATATAAAGTATAGGATTACTTGAATATAAATTATATAATCAATTACATTGAATATAGTCTATAATTAAATTTATTAACTATTGGGTATCAAATATATCATAACATAAATAGTCCACATGTAACTAATTGCATCACGAGCATGCCTTGGCATATTGTCTTGTACTATATGGTAAGATATGTAGTGATCCAATTGAGTGGACATAATGTACAAATGTGAATATTTATTCATTATATTTTTGCAGTCAGTGCGGCCTTCTCTTTTAGTAGTTAGCTTCCTGAGTTTTCCTGTAGTTTCTTTTCTAGTTCTATTTATTAATTCTTTGTGGAAATCATCAGTGTCTTCATTGCGTTGGAAATTAAATAATCGTAATTTTCAGGTAGATTGTAAACAATACCTCACTCACTTGCTGGTATAGACTGGATAAATCTTCATGGGACAAATCTTGTCCCACTGAAGCAGTCACAAGTATTGTATGTGTGATTCTCTATTATTATTTTTTTTTCTCATTTCAGTTGGGATTTTTTTTTCAATATAATATTTGAATGAGATTTTTTTTCCTGAATTGATCTTATTGTTCGTTGGGAATTATTAATTTTGCCTTATTTTGGACAAACGCCGCCCAGTTAAGGGTAAGTAATTACAGTTAAAGGGAAATTTGATTTGTGGAATAGTCCTTGTTTATATTTTAATTAATTGAGCTGTTTAAAGAATGATTCACTGACACTGTCAATATTTTTCTCAGGCGATCTGGCTGAGACCAGGATTTAACTGGGTCAAACTAATCTCGTTCAATGGGTCACAATTTTCTATGTTATTAACCATTATGAACAAGTTTGCAAATAGTCCGGCTCGATAATAAACAAAGTACCAAATACTGAAGAAGTAATTTTGAGAGCTACAGCTTGATAGTCTGGGAACGTCCCACATTATTTACTAAATATTATTATTTACATATAAAGCATTTGAGTTGATTTATTAAATAAAAAGTATATTTTTTTTATAAAGTATATGATTTTATTTCTTATATATAAAGTCTAGTATCGCTTAAATATGTAGTCAATGGTTAAATTATGAACTACTATAAAGCATATTATTTCTACAAGATAAATTATATGATTTACTTTGTTATTTGTTAAAAATAAAGTATGATGTTGTTTAAATTCAATTTATTACATATAAAGTATAGGATTACTTGAATATAAATTATATAATCAATTATATTGAATATAGTCTATAATTAAATTTATTAACTATTGGGTATCAAATATATCATAACATAAATAGTCCACATGTAACTAATTGCATCACGAGCATGCCTTGGCATATAGTCTTGTACTATATGGTAAGATATGTAGTGATCCAATTGAGTGGACTTAATGTACAAATGTAAATATTTATTCATTATATTTTTGCAGTCAGTGAGGCCTTCTCTTTTAGTAGTTTCCTTTCCTGTAGTTTCTTTTCTAGTTCTATTTATTAATTCTTTGTGGAAATCATCAGTGTCTTCATTGCGTTGGAAATTAAATAATCGTAATCTTCAGGTAGATTGTAAACAATACCTCACTCACTTGCTGGTTTAGACTGGATATCTCTTCTTGTGGGAACGGCCAAGCGGTCACAAGGGAATCCTTTAAATAAAACCTGAGTGTCTGCGTTCCTCATTGTAAAACTAAATTAAATAATCAAATTCATCATGTTGGCTCATTGCCATCCCTCGAGTCCTTACTGATTCTGGCTGAAGATAATCCACGTTTTTTTAGGCATCTCGAGCCACAAGGGCCCGCAACAATATATATATATATATATAATATATATATATATATATATATATATATATATTTATATAAATAAATATATAGTATATATTTATATATATATATTAATATATATATATATATATATTAATATTATATATATATATATATTATAATATATATATATATATATATATATATCATATATATATATATATATATATATATATATATATATATATATATACTAATATATATATTATATATATATATATATATATAATATATTATAATATATATATTATATATATGTATATATATATAATATATATATATTAAGTTGATACTGAAGCACAAAATCTGGGGGTAAATTGAAGGAAGCAATTGTAGTAGTGCAAAAAAGAAAGTGTGTGGATGTGCCTAAAGTAGGAAGTGGGAATGTAACAGTGAATGTGGAATGAAGAGTGATGAAAGCGGTGAAAGGTAAAAAGAAGCGTGGTTGAATAAACTAAAAGCAAAGATGAAGTTTCAAAAGAAAGAATCTTGGAATTATAAGGAGGAAAAAAGAATACAAAAGGTGCATACGTAGAGAAAACAAGAGGTAAATGAACAGTTTGAGGGAGGGAATGGGGCATACAAGGGAATAGGAGCTCTCCTGGAAGGAAGCCCTGCGAAAGGGTTAAGAAATGAGAATAACGGGGAATCTGGCTTTAGAATAATGAAATAGGGATGGGGCTTTTGTAACTGATGAAATGGATGTGAGGGGAGTATGGAAAAGAACACTTTCGAAAATCTGCACAATATTAACAGAATGAAGAGGTGATAGTGAATGTGTGTGAGTTGATGGTGCAAGAAGGAATAGGTATTTTGGGGATGAGGTTATTTGTAAAGGAGGAGGTAATGGGTAGAGTGAGAAAGTTGAAAGAATGTAAATCTGCAGGTATATTAAATTACTGGTGAATGATCAAGAAGCGGAGGCGAGATGGTGATTGATTGGATTTGGAAGTTGGTGTAATAAAGCGTTTAGTGAGGGTAATAGTTCCAAAGGGATTGGAGGAGAAGAGTATATTACCCTTATATAAGGTGGTAAGGGAGAAAAGGGGAACTGTAAAATTAATATGGGAATAAGTTTATTGGAGTTGTTGTAGGGAAAGATATATGCTGGTTTTTGGTCGAAAGAGTGCGTCGAGTGACTGAGGACTGATTGGTGAAGAAACAAGGTGCGTTTAGGGTGGTAGAGGATGTGTGGATCAATCTTTACATTGAAACAAATGATGAGAAAATGAGGAGAAGAAGAATAAAATTTGTAATTTAGGTTTTATGGAAATTTGCCAACAGGCGTATGATAGAGTTAAAGGGAAGCTTTATGCAGGTGTTAGTGATATTGGGTGTTGGTGGTAGGCTCTGAATGGAATCAAAAGTAGTATGACGATAGTGAAGCATGTTAAAGAATAAATGGTGTCATGGTGATTGGTTTAGGGATTAATAGCGGATGTGAGACAGGGTTGTGTTAGTTCTCCTTGGTTATTCAATTGTATATGGATTGGGGTTATGAAGAATTCAGTGGGGATGGCAGGAAACTGGTGTTAGAATGATGAGAATGGAGATTGAGTGGAGGGTGCCCTACCTATTATATGCGGATGATTTGGTTTCTGTGGTGGCGAATCTGAAGAGGTTTGAGAGGATTGGTAGAGAGATTTGGCAGGGTGTGTAAAAGGAGGGGCTTGAAAGTTAACGTGGATAAGAGTAATTTTATGGCTGTGAGTGAGGACAGTCCTCAGTGTTTAGTTATGTTAGATGGTGAGCAGTTCTAACAAGTGTCTGAGTTCAATAATTTATGTATAGTTGTTTGGATCGAGAGGGAATGGATGATGCAGAGTTAGTAGGAAAGTTGTGTGTGAATAGCAGGAAGTGGCTGGTGCAATTAAATCGTTGGTGAATGTAAAGGGACTAAGTCTTGAGTGTGCTAGGGTTTTGTATAGTAGTGAGACTATGGTCTGGAATAAGAAGTATAGATCTAAAGTTCAATGTGTTCAGATGGACAATCTTAGGGGTATGCTAGGTGTCAGAAGAATTGATAAAATGAGGAATGAACTTATTAGAGAGTTGTGTGGTGTGAAGAACGGGGTAAATGAGAGAATAATTGAAAGTATGTTGAGATGGTTTGATCATATGAAAAGGATGAATGATAGTCGGTTGGTTAAGCGGATGTATAGTGGCGAGTGTGTTGGGAACCGACCTGCTGGGAGACCAAAGAAAAAGTGGATTGAGTCATAAACGAATGTTGAAGGAGAGAAATGTGAGTTTGGTAGAGCGAGAAGAAAAGGTTATAACAGGAGTGAAATGCGGGGTTTTTGTGAGGGGAGTATGGTTGTGGCCCACCCTGGGCCAAGGGATGACCCTTACATTGAAGATCTACCATAGTGAGGGTCCATCACTGTCCCATGAAGCTTTAGGGTGGATTTTCTGACTGCGATGAGTTTCTCACTAATTTAATGGTACGAGGGGGCGGTAAGGCTGGGGCTTCTTTTCGACTTTTGTCAATGTTCTTCTACTGCTTTTCCTTTCCTGATGCTGAGTCACGCACCTTACCCCATTCTTGGTAAAAAAGATAATGGATTAAAGAAAGAAAGAAAGAATATATATATATATATATACTATATATATATATATATATATAATATAATATATATATATATATATATATATATATATATATAATATATATATTATATATATATATACCTGGTATATATAAATATATATTACAGTTGTCACCACCACTCATGGGCAGAGCCCTATTCAAGCAGGTTGTGTTGTATGCCTCAGAAGTTCACCAACTAACGTAAATTATGCAGATGAGCAGGAAACACAGAAGATGGAAGAGAATTTCACAGAACAAAGGTGGCAAGAATGAAGAAAGCACCACAGCAGACCAGGCAGGAGTTACCAATATCAGCACAAAACTCATGCGCAGATACAGCTTTCCTTGTGTTACGAGGGCGTAGTAAAGGTGGTGGTACGCGAGTGATAAGTTCCCTCCAGCCTTTTGGCCTTTGACTCGACTCTATCCAAAAGCCGGGTGAAACCAGAGCTCCCCAGATATGAGAGCAGTACTCTATACAAGGGTGGATGAGGCCCTTGTATCATTGGAGTAATTGAGAGGAGGAAAAAAAGTCTCACAGTCTAAACAGAACTCCCAGTTTCTTTGAGGCCACCCTAGCAACTGTTGTGATGTGAGGTTTCCAAGACATTTTTTTGTTTATGTTAAGGCCAAGGATGTTAATATTGTCAATAGGAGAGACGAGAGAACCGTCAAAAGAGGTAGGAATGTTAGAAGGTGCCTTAGCGAGAGAGATTTGTAAAAGATGGGTTTTTAAAGAATTGAATTTCTCAAAGTTTAGACGACCCCAACCGGAAATTCTATGCAGATCAGCGAGAATATAATAGGAAAGATTAAGACGAGAGGCAATTCTAGAAGTAAAAGGGGGAGTAGAATTGAAATGAGTTGAAGAATGAGGGTCGAGTCATCGGCATAATAGTGAACAGAGTTAGTAGGTGAGAAGATCATTATTGAAAAGTAGGAATAAAGTAGGAGATAAGACAGAACCCTGAGGAACACCACTATTGACAGAAAAAGAAGTCGCCCCATCAACAACAGCCGATATTGAGCGATTTGAAAGAAAACTAGACATAGGTAAGCAAAGAGAAGGAGGAAACCCAAAGAAGGGGAGCTGGGAGAGCAGTGACGCGTGCCATACCCGGTCAAATGCTTTGAATATTTTCAAGCGCCACCACACAAGTCTCACCCGTAGTTCCTAAGGGCGAAAAAATAAACAAGTATGATGAAAGTATACCGCCGTAAGATTCTTCGACGCGCCGAAAGTCGTCTGGCCGAAACAGGTAGAAGTGAAATGAGATCAGATGATCTTAAGTAAACGAGTGTTGAGAAAATGTTTCAAAAGATCTTATAAACACAAGTGAGAGCTACCTGCCGATAGTCAGAACAGATCAGGAGCGGCTTTTCTGTTTTTTTTCGGAATAAGGATTGGACATGGGCGTGCCTTCCACCACTGAGGAAAGTGTTAATATTGAAGCATAAAAGAATATAGTTGTATCGAGGGCGGGTCAGCACAGAAGCACCTCCTCAAAACTTGAAGAGAAACGCATCCGGGCCGCCAGCCCTCCCTAACCGATTCATAGATTCGGAACACAATGCACCTGATTCAAATGTAATCAAGGCAAAGGCATAGGACACCAGGAGTAGGAGGAGGAAGAGGAATGTCAAAATCGTCCAGGGTTGAGTTAAAGGAAAATAAGAGGCCGAAGAGATTGGATTGGCCTTTTTTAGTTGGAGAATTAACAACAGAAACCATCGGAATTAAATAAGAGGAGGAAAAGGCAAGATTCACAAAAGTGGTTAGAGGATGTTTTTTGGCAAAAGTCCAAAAAAGATTTTTCAGTAGGGGAACCAGAATATATATATATATATGATAAATAATATAATATATATATATATATATATATATATAAATATATATATATATACTATGTATATATATATATAATATATATATATATATATCCGTTAACCAGGGCTATTTCAGAATTTTTCGGCCTTTTTTTTTGGTTTTTATGTATCTGTAACTTAAAAACTATAAACCTACCGAAAATTTTAGTTCAGATCCCGATAATAAAATATAGCATTTGGGCAATCATTTACTGTAAAGAAATTCAAAAAATACAAATAATAAACTATTTTTAAAAAATTCTAAAAAGAAGAAGGAAAAACTTTTTTTTGAGGGCATTTCAGAAAATCGAAAACAATATAAATTTTACCCATTCTTGGTTGACACTCAGCTGAAATGAGCTTCCCTAACGTATGTTAAGTAGTAAGTAAGAATGATAAATTAGCTTCATTGCCAGATTTAGCTGATTTTTGTTTAAATCTGGCACCCTTAGCAATTTTTAGCTACTTTTTAGTTTTTGTTGTTGTCGGGTATGTTTATATGGGTTTTCGATGCCTCCGAGTCGATTCCCGTGGTTACTGAGTCAATTGGCCACACCCATCAATGGTGAGGGGGGGGGAATGGGGAATGGAATAACAAATTGAAATTGCCCGGGGTCTGAATGTTAAATACTTTTTAATGAAATGTGCTATCCACTAATGGTAATTTTAGTGTATACAGTAGCTTAAAACCTGTACTACAAATAGTAAGTGATACAAATTTACAATTTTTTCTTTATTTTAAATAAACGGACTTTACCATCACCATTAGAATTTTAAAAAAAAAATTTTTTTATTTAAAAATTACAAATGCAATTTATTTTTTATACTTTTTTAAAAAAACTTTTTTTGCAGTTCACTGCACCTGTTAGTCTGCTACAATTTTTTAATTAATTTTTTTTTTTTTTTTGTAAAACTTTTTAGTTTTTTTGTAAAAACAATAAAAACTAAAAATTCTGAAAAAATGACTACAGTTCATTCTGAAATTACCCCGGTTAACGGTATATATATATATATATTAGTTATAATAATATTATATATATAATATATAATATATATACTATATATATATAATAATAATATATATATATATATATATATATTATATATATAATATAATACTATACATAAATATATATATATATATATAATATATATATATATTATATATATATAATATATATATATATTATATATATATCACAGTATATATATATATATATTATATATATATTATATAATAATATATATATATATATAATATATATAGTATATATACTATAATATATATATATATATATATATATATATATATATATATATATATATATAATAGAAAATGTATTAAATAAATTATATAAAGAAAAAAAAAAGGGAGGAAAAAAAAGTTTTAGTTAAGTCTATTAAGCACTTAAAATCTTAGATTGTTTAGGCTTCTGAATCGATTGGCACCATGATGTCATAACACAGTAATATTTGTTTATCAATTTGAACACTTTTTATGTTTCTTGAGCTTAAATTCTACCGCTTTACGATCAATAAAAATATATCTAGGTCTTTCGTCAGACTCCCCAAAAAAAACCTATGAGAACAACCCCGCATTTCAAATCGAAAGGGATGATTCATCTGCATCCCCTGAAACCCCTCTTTAAGATACCTCCCAAAGACAGAGAGAGAAAGTGAGAGAGTGTGGAGGGAAAAGAAGTAGAGATGGAGGGACTACTAAGTTTTATAAGGGCTTACAAGCTTCGAATCTTGACTAGTTGGAACTCAGAGGGAACTCAGGGAACAACCAGCTTTAGGCTTGGAACAGTTGTAGACTTTTGAAATAGGATTCAGTTAGCTTAAGAAATTAGCTTTGCTTTAACTTAAAGAGTTCCAAATATTAAACAGTTATCTGAAATTGGGGAAAAATAACATATATTATAATATATATTAAGTATATAAATATATGTATAAAATATTATATATATATTGGTATATGTTAATATATATTGTCTTATTTTTCTTTTTATTTTAATAATTAAAAATAAAAGACAGGAAAATTTCATAACAGCCAAAATGTAAAGCTAGGCTGACTCGGGAAATATCTGGGGGTCGTGGAGCAGAGAGTAAATTTAAATGTGGCATTTATAAATTATTGTATAATTTTAATTAACAGAGTTAGTAATGATTTAAATATTGTCATAGTTATAATAATTCATATTATGATTATTGATGGCAATGACAAGCGTTGTTTTGTTTTAAGTAATAATAATAATAATAAATAACAATATAACAATATTGACAGTGGCATCAATAATAATAATAATAATAATAATAATAATAATAATAATAATAATAATAAATTGTAATATTAAAACGTTGTCAGATTTTAATAAAATCTTCAATAATATACTTCTTTAGATTTTTAATAAAAACATGTTAATTAATATTATATTATAATTTTATAATTATTTATAATTTTAATAATAATAATTTTATGTATTTTTGAAATATAGTTGATATCATAAAATTTTATAATATATTTGAATATAATATACTATATATATTATATAATAATATATATATATATATATATATATATATATATATATATATATATATATATATTATATATATATATATATATTTTGTCTGAATATGTTAGTGATGTAAGATTCATTGTTTGAAGTAAAAATATGTAAATGATAATTAAAGAAATATTTTACTGATTACTAATTACTTATTTAATTAATAATTATATTATAATCAATACTTTTATTTTTAATAAAAATATAGATTATAATATTCTTGTAAAACTTTAGATATTTGAAATATAATACTAATTAAACTTTAATCAATATGTTACTAATTACTAATTTTTAACTAATGATTATTTATATTTATATTATAATATTTTTTGTTTTTTTTCATTTCTACAGGTTTTTCTGTACAGTTTTTCTGTATAGTTTTCGTACAGAATTTTTTTTTATGGGAGTTCTTTTGTAGACTCCATTTTTGCTTATGTTTTGGAATGGAAATAAATATGGAACATTAATGCGTTTAAAAATCACCTATGGTCGGATGTAGATGGGGATATACCAGTGTAGGAATCCAAAGGCAAAAAAATTTCGACCACACTGGCGACAGCTTGACTTGCGAATGGTAATGGTCATATCTTTTCCTGTATTAACTCCAAGACTTGGCATTTAATCGACTTCAAGATCGTGGCTCGTAAGGAAAGATATTGGACCCATACGCACTTGGAATCTTGTGAGTTAGCAAGGCCGACAACTTTCCATATCTCTCATTTCCTATCCAGACAGTCATGATGTGTGGCAGACCTATCAACAACCCATTCAGTAGACGAACCTCTGTGTCCAGTGGAGGGAAAACCTCCTTGAATTTCAACCAGAACCCCTTTTGTTTTTGTAAGGTAGTGTACTTACATATAAAGCAAAATGTATTTTTTTTTATACAAAAAATAATACAGACCTACATTAAAGATAAAGTTAAATTAGAATAGAGAGTTATATACAAATGGTATTTTTCATATTGATGTCGGGAGACTTTAATATGCTTAATATACATCTTGTATCATAACCCCAATAATAAATACACAAATAATGAATATAAAAAGTATTACATTAGTAAAGCATACATGTTAATGCTCCCAAACACATAAACAGCTAAAGGAAAGCTGTATCAGAGAGGTGACAGAAAATTCACCATAAAAAGCCATTAGAAAAAAGGCTACTTTATTTATATTGTGTAAAAATAAAAAGACAAAACTTTAGTGTATATTTTTTTTATTTATTTTTTATATATAAAAAATAAAACTAGAAGAAATTAAATTTTCACAAAGTGTGAAAAACAAATTTATTAAAGTTGTTAAATATTATTTTTTATTGTTTTTTTTTTGTTTTTTTTTTAAGCAAAACCATTAAAAAATAATAAAAAATCTTTTGATTGCATTCTTTTCTTTCATGTATGGTTCCTGCCTGAGGGAAGTTTTTTCAAGATATACATAGAAAGAATGCAATCAACACCTTTAAAATAATTAATTCAAGTTAGTTAATTAAATTTTTTTTTTAGTCTTCTAAAAGTTAGCATAGACTCAGAAAAATTTTTAGTTAATTATCATAATTAAAGTAATTAGAGCTATAGAAAGATTAGTAAAATCGCAAATAGTAGACAGCGTTTCATAAAACTCCATAAGATAGTTGTTGAGTAAAAAGTATGTTCGAGAATTCGTTCTGTTTACAATTGTAGAAAAATCGGGCTCAATAAATCAAGATCAGCAAAATTGTAGGAATAGTATAATACTCATTCATAAGACTTGAATGAAAAAGGAGTAAGAGTAAAAAGGGGGAATACGCTGAACGCGGAAGTAAACAAAGACAGCATTGGGAAGGACACTGACGCTGAGTGCCAAGCAAGGACGTATCATTGACCGATAAAATATTGAACTTGCCCCAGTGACCGAATAATGCATTTGCAAGCTTTCTTTTCCTCGCTCTTTCCGCTATACACATTCACAAACATATCTACATAATAATATATATATATATATATATATATATATATATATATATATATATATATATATATATATATATATATATATATATATATATATATATATATATGTTTTTTTTTTGTGTGTTGTTTTGTTCTTTTAATTATGCATTTTTTTTTAATCAATTTCTTTTTTATTATGCATATTTTTTAATCATTTTCTTTTTAATTATGCATTAATTATATACGTCGTTACGGATCGAGTATATATAGTTAAAAAAAATTTTCTTTTGAAAAACGTAAGAACAAAAAGGGAAATGACCCTTGACCCGTAGAAAATTTAGAAAAGTAGAAATTCCGAATATTTCGTTTTTTTTGTGTGTGGCCAAAATGCCAAAGTGAAGTGTTTTTTTTTTAGTGTTTTTTTTTTTTTTATAAAAATATAAATCGTGTGTTTTTTTTATATAGTTAAAGTGTTGTGATTAATATAAAAGTTTCAAAAATTTAGAAAAGTTTCTTTTTTAAGAAAGAATAAAAAGGTTAAAAGGTCACAGAACATAGAAATGGTTCTATTTTTGACCCCAGAACAAAAAATTTGTTCCAGTTGAACACCAGAAAAATGTTCTAAGAGAACACAGGTCATTAGAGAACATGTCCTACAGAACACAAGAACAGAGAATTTTTTAATGTTCTAATTGAACAAAATTTGTAGAAATTGTTCCAGAGAACACAAAACTTTCAGAAAAGGTTTTATCACAACAGAATTTTATAACAAAGTTTTATAACAGAACTTGGAGATCAAGTGCATGGATTGACTGATTCCAACTTAGAAAATATTTAATAGAAAATATAGTTCACCTTTGAAGAACAAAAGAACTCTAGAACAGACTAGAGTTATAGTTCACCTTTGAAGAACAAAGAAGAACATTAGAACAGATAAGGTCAAGAAAGATGACCTAGAACATTTTAAGAACATACCACTTTTCTAATCAGCATCCTAAAGGGTAATAGACATACTATCCTATTAGTTACAGATAACAGACTAATTAAGAAAACTTCATTATCAAATAAGAACATTGGAAAAATATTCTATCTTTATAGAACAATAAAGAACACTTATTGTGAACAAGACTTAAGAAAAATATTTTATATTTTTTAAATATTTTCGTTTAAATAGTTTACATTTAATATTTTATATCAGAAAATATTAAGCAGTTGGAAAAGGAAATTTAGAAGTGTTAATTTTTAATTATTAATTTTTTTTTAATTGTGATTGACAATACAATTAACAGTGATTTAATATTCCGTAATATTTAATATTCTGAATATTTAAATATTTTGAACAATAGAATATGAACACAGAAAATTTAGTGGAACATTTTTTTTTTTTTTGATAATGATAGTTTTAAATTAGAGTTTAATCTTTGTGAACTTAGAAAAAGTTTAATGACAAAGTAATTTAAATTTTTTTTATATAAATTAAGTGAAGTAAACATTTTTCTATTAAATAATACTATATAATTACTGATCTTAATAGACAATATTAATTAAAATATAGTGGTAAACACTTGTGAAAGATTTTAATTAATTTTATAAAAAGTTTTTTTTGTTTTTTTTTAAGTTTTAAATAAAAACTATATAAATATTTTCTTTAAAACATAGTAATAATTTAAAAAAAAGTAGAAAACAGTGTCAGTATTTGTAGACTGAAAAAGACTTAGAAAAGTGATATAATAAGAGCAGTAGAAAATGCTACAAACTTTGAAAATTTGTGAACAATTTTAAAGAAATTTTTTAAAATTATTATAATACAGTTTAAATATTTAGTAGAATATTTGAAAAAACTTTAGATCACTAACCTTCTAATGATCTACAATACTTCCTTAGAAAATGTTTTATAGAAAATTATAGTACAATAGGATTGTTTGAAATTTAAATTGCAGAAAAATGAGCAATTTTCAGAACCCAGAACAAACAAAGAAAATATTGAGCCAAAAGAGATAAGTCAATTAAGGACAAGATTATCTATGGGAAAAATATTTTTTGATTAGTTTTTTTTATATTTTTAGAAACTTCTTTTGATAGTTCATTCTTCATTCTTTAGAGACATTTAAGATGGACTTTGAACTTTGAACCAATAATTTTAAAATAAATAGGAATATTTATTCCTTTTCGTTTAAATAAATAGATTATAACTTCACCACAATGAAGAGAGATATTGGATATAAGGAAGATCGTAAAGAAGACGAAAGAGTTTTACAACAACTCGCTTCGGTGTGTACCAATATTGAGGAAGCTTTGGAGTATTATTCCTGGCTTCATAATGAACCAAGTTTCCTATCAGAGGAACAAACAAGACCTCCTTCTAGCAACGGAAATAATGAAGATATTGTTATTGAAGAACAATATCGATACAGAATGCCTACTGTGCCTTGGACAAACAATGGAACTGTCCACAGATAAAGATATGGATTATATTTTTACAGAATGTCATAGTGACATGTATCCCTCTGTAAATAATTTTACTGTTTATCGTATGCAAGGCGCTCATTTAGAATTACAGCCAAGAGACTACGATGATTTTGATTGGTTTCTTGATATGGATATTTCAGATATTGATTACGAAGAAAATTCTGAAGATTCCATAGATACTTTAGCTTTGTTAGAATGGCTTGAACAGCCTGAAACAATGAACTACATTATGGGTATTTCTAGCAAAAGTGAATCTTTCAACAATGATAATGAATATCCAGAATCTCCAGCAGAATCTCTTAGCAATGATCATATGGTAGATCATGATTATTGTACTACTTTGAATAATTATTCATCAGAAATAGACGATTTAATGGATCATTTTGATATCACTCCCGAGGGCACTAGGAGACGCCAAACATTTTTGGATCAGTTATACGGCGGTTCTATTGAGAATGAACTCCTCATGAACCCTTTAGACCACTTCGTGAATAATGAGGATTCAAATATGGAAGAATATCCCTATGGTTTTGATGATGATTCAGAGATTCAAGTGTTAGAATATTTCCCTTCTATCTTAACACCGATAATTGAGGTGTCTGAAGAAGTAGAAGAAGAACCAGAAGACATTGTTGTGGTTATAGAAATATTTGGGGAAGAAGGAGATGGGAATATACCTTCCCCCACAACCATTAATGAATATAGAAATATTTAAGCAAGCAAGAGAGGACAGACCTCTTCTTTAGCCAAAAAATGAATAATACTGTGTTTAAAGTAGTACAAATGCTCAAAATAAGTACAAATAATAAAATAATAGTACAACTACATTTAAGAAACTCATTTAATGTTATTCAATGTGATAAAAAATAGTGTTGATAAAAAACGGTAACATTAATGAAGAAAAGAAGATGGATATAACAGACAGATAATTACCCATCCTCTAATAAATTTCTTTAGATTTAAATTTTTAGAAGATATTGATAATACTTCATTAAAATATACAATGAAATTATATCTTCTCTGATCAAGAAGGATCATTAAAAAAGAGAAGAATAAACATAAGATTTGGATTTCAGAGGAAATTTCAAAAATTGCTAAATTTGCTCACACTGATACATCCATGAAAACAAACATCTTACAAAAAAAAACACATATATATATATATATATATATATAATATATATATATATATCATAGATATATATATATATATATATATATATATATATATATCTATATATACAGGTTTTAACAATTCAGAGCAAAATTTGCAAAAATCTTACGGGAAAATAGTATTTTGGCCCCTAGAAGCAAACAGAGTAGAAAATCCGAAATTTCGAAAATTGCTGTTTTCGCTTCAAAGCGACTTTGTAAATTTTACCCATTATTTAAACAAAATTAATAAACATATATTATATATATTTATATATATATAATATATATATATATATATATATATATATATATATATATATATATATATATATATATATATATATATATATATATATATATATATATATATATATATATATATATTTTATAAAAACAGAAATTTAGAGTTTAGACTCCAAAAATCAGAACTTATAAGCTCAGCTTTGAGAAATGAAGTAAGGTAAAAGAAAATATTCCACAAACCCAATTATGAAGAAGAAATTATATGAAGAACATTATCCTTCATCCAATAGACCAGAAAAGAGATTTCTAACGTAGATTGGCATTCCATCTCGTATTACCGTGGGTTTTTTAACGGAAGAAAGAGACTCAAAAATCCCTGGATGGAATTGATATTTTTCAAATAGAAACTCTTTAAGGAAAAGAGATTGATATAATCCAACTTAAGTAGTATATTAAATGAAGGTTTCAGACAAAGAAATTAATTATTGCTTCAATATTATAAAAAGAATAGCGAAGTACTTAGATTTAATTTAAATCGAAATTCAAGAAATCTAGATGGATACTAGAATAATTTTATTCTGGCACATTTTTAAAAAAAGAAAGAAGGTTTAATAACCATATATTGTCATATTTTTACAAAGAATTTAGCAAATTTGCTCAAATCATAGATTAACTTTAAAAAGATACCAAAGCTTATATCTTAATAACTTTTATTCTCATAAACTTTCAAAAGGCTCAGGTGACAAAAGTTTTTACAGAAGGTATAGGAGAATAAAACAGACATTTTTGCAAATGTTATAGAAGAAGCTAGAAATATCTTTTAAAATATTCCATGAACCATTAGTCAGAAATGAGAAACCTATTCTTTGGAAAATTTTTACTTCTCAATTTTAGAAGCCATGATAAGACCAATAGGTGCTTGATCATGGAACATTGATAAAAGTGTTCTTATTTTATAATTATTATTATTCAAATGTTAAAAATAACATATTTTCTTTCTTCCTACATAGTTTATAGGATAAGCAAAAAGAAAGAAAAATAAGAATTTTTATTCTATTTTAACCATTGGGGCTTTACGGAAAAGAACCTAAGGTTAAAATTTTTGAAACAAAAAGGTTTCCAAATAAAGATAGATAGTTTTCTTTAGTTTTTAGTGTTTTCAAGAGATCATACTATCAGAAGAGATCTGATAAGAGAAAAATATATAACATCAGAAATTAACAAAATGTAGAATAAAAAGACATCTTGGATTGGCGAATTCAGGCAGATACCTGTAAAGCAGAAGGAATTGGACAACCTTTTAGATAGAAACCTCTTCATTGATAGCTTTCAAGAATTCTAGTATACATTTACATTTTTGTTCACCATTCAAAGTAAGTTTTCCTGTTGCAGAAGTTAAACAACCTTTGACCCAGATAAGAAACAGAATTGCCTTTTAAATTGATCTGGACACTTCATTAAAAGTTAAATGAAAGCCAAGCAGGCCTATTCCTGTAAGAGGAAGATAGGGGTAAATATAAAGAACAGAGTAAAGGTTCTTTTATAAGTACTAGCATAGAAAAGGTTAGTTAAAGGTCAGAAGTTATGATAATATAGACAACAATTTGGAGACGAAACTTTTAATAATTCTGTTAGAAGAACACCTACAGAATCACTCGAGACTCAACTGTGAAAAAGATGGAAGATCCTTACTATTTCAGAATTCAGAAAAATTAGGAATTTCAAACACAAGGTTTGAGAGGAATAGACCAATTATTTTATAAGGAATTCTAACAACTACTCAGGAATTGTGAAATCTACAGAAGATTTTATCAAGGAATATATACCGATTAGTTGTTACCTTTGAAAAACTCGATAAAAAGTTAAGAAAGTAATGAAAACTTTCATTAAGTTTAAAGAACAGCCATTTAAGGCATATAAATTGTTATATTTAGTTAAGAAATCTCTTCAGTAAGGAAGAAATTTAAATAAAATTTAAATTGAAATTTCATGAATGAAAATAATTTCAGTTAACATGGAGATTAGGAACTTTGATTTTAAGCCCAATTGTTGAAAAGTGTGTTTAGAATCACTTGTGTTTTCTATTTTTTCCATAATGAAAGAATAATTAAGACCATAAATTAAGAGAAAGGTAATTATGGTAAAAGGTTAAGATAACCCGAAAATGGATAATAACCTACCTAGGAACTTAATCCTGGCAGTAATCTATCCTAATAAGGATAATAGTAAAAGTTATTCAAGTGAATAAAAATTTTATTATAGAAACCTTCAAGAAACTTTTAATAACTTAGTTGGAAAATAGGAAAAAAATTAAAAAATAAAATTCCCATTTCTTCTCTCAGACACTCTTCTCTCAGATACTCAGAAATGTTAAGAAGTTATAATGAAAACTGATTTCATAAGAACCGTCAGAATAACAAGAAAAGAAATTGAATCTTCAAGTTACCATAATACTACAGAAACACATTGAAATTTATACGTTATTTATCAGGAAATATAAATAACACATATAATCATAGTCGTTATTACACTAGAAACACAATTGAAATTTATCCCGGGTTATTTATCAGGCCATATAAAATAACACATATAATCAAGTCGTACTACTACAGAAACACATTGAAATTTATACGTTTATTTATCAGAAAATATAAATTAACACATATAATCATGTCCCGTACTAACTTTACAAGACCACATTGAAAATTATACGTTATTTATCAGGAAATATAAATAACACATATAATTATAGTTCATACGTTAAAAAATAGATAACACAAAGTTATAGTTCATATTTATTGCAAAAATATGTTTCAGATTTATCTTTTATATTTTTATATAAAGAAAAATATCTTTTATATTTTTATATAAGAAAATAATTTTTTAAGAAATTAGCCGAAATATAACAGAAACTTCACATATTTTAAAGTGAAGACTTAAAAAGAATACATTGCAGAACAGATACTAACATCGCTGGTACAGATACAGCAAGATGTTAAATTAGAATAAGAACAACCAAGATTAATCCTCAATAAATTGGAATGTGATTTCGAAACAGGAACAAAACCTTCAATTTTGTTCCTAGAGAAGAACAAATTGATTAACTTAAACAGAAACAAACAGAAAACTTGAAATTTGTGTCTAGAAACGTTCAAAGAATGTTAAGGGACAGTCACAATACAAGACCTATGGAAAGAGTCTTGCTGTTCCCTTCTCATTGATGACAAGAACCTAGATTACAGAAGAAAGTTAAAACTTTAGAAAAAATTTATTCATTAATAGATTAGAACAGAAAATCAGAATAAATCATATTTCCTAATATTGAAATATTCTCCACCCAAAAGAAAAATATAATCCTAGTTTTCTTTAGTCCTATAAATTCTCTTGTTAGGACGAAAGAAGCCTAAAATGGTAATAAAATATTTGGTTTTGACCAAAATATGTACATAAAGTCTACCTCAGAATTGTAAAAAATTGTAAATCCCATATTTAATAACCTGAGGTAGTATAGACTTCTAAGTTTAAAATCAGAAACTTGAAAGTTTAGGTGGAAAAAATGAAAATATTGAGAATAAGAAGAATTGAGTGACTGAAAACTACACTGAAAATTGAAGGTTGAACTAGCAATTTTCATATGATTCTCATAAAATTCCACATTTCTGAAACAGGAAGTACTTCTTATATTTTATATTTTTATATAAGGAAAAATATAAAAACATAGTTTATTGTACATAAGTTGATTAAATTTAAGAAATATTAATGAGTTTTCTATTTACTAAACTCATATCAAAGAACATTTGAAATTGGTTCTTCGAAATAATTATTTGGATACACTATCCTGAAGTTAACCTATCGATTTATTGAATAGTTCTATTAATATTAAGAAAATACAATGGATATTAATTGGAAAAGAAGATAAAGAATGAACATTTCTCTTCAATCTATTCCAATTAATTCCATTATCTTTATTCAGGTTTATTGTAAATAAAATTTTGATAAATTTAAGAAACGATTTCTATTAACAATAATACATCCTGGCAATTTAAATGATGAGAGAGTTACCTTCAGAATTAAAATAAAAAGTTTATAACTTTGGACCATAAAAATCTTTTCATCAATTTCTATCATCTATCAGACAGAAGAACTAAGTTGATTGGTGGCCACTTTCATCTGAAAACTTTTGAAAGA
>JABUQX010020887.1:0-12500 GCA_015478945.1 Trachelipus rathkii
CTAAGATGGCTAAGAATTCATCCTCTAACTCGTTTAATGTATTTTACTACAACTTATTTCATAATTTCCGTCTAAATGGTGGAGTATGTGCCTATGTTAACATAAACACTCCTGTAACACTTCTCGTGAATCTCGAATCTCCTAATTTCGATGTTCTATGGCTTAAAATCTTTCTCTCTTCTACTACAATAATCTTGTGCTTCTGCTACTGTTCTCCTAACAGAACAGATTTTCAAGCCTTTTTTTGAATATCTTACTACTTCTCACGAGACTGTTATATCTTCTCATCCAAATACTGAGGTCCTCTATTTAGGGGATTTCAATGTACATAACACTGAATGGTTGGGGTCCTCTCATACCGATTTAGGTGAGGAGGAGGCCGAATCATTCAGCATTCTCAACGATCTGGAGCAACTAATTAAAGAACCCACACACATTCCGGATCGTCCTAACCAATTCTTGAACACACTTGACCTATGTTTCACCACTAGTCCTTCTCTCTTAAAATACACCACTTTCGCTCCTATCGGTAAATCTGACCACAACCTTATATCTCTTAATTTTAATACTTTCTCCAACAGCTCCATCCTGCCCTACTCGTTTTTTCTGGCACTTTGATCGGGCCGATTGGGGGGCCTTGCGTTGCTTCTACGCTAACTATAATTGGAATGACTGCTTTGTCTCTGGTGACGCTTCGACTTCTGCCGATAAGGTGGGAGCTGTAATCGTTGATGGGATGAGCAGGTTCATTCCTTCTAAATCTTTCTTCCCTCATAATCCATGGTTCGATCGTAAGCTTGCTTTCTGGCCATTCAGGCTAGAGACAGTGCGTATCTGGTGGAAAAATTCTCGTTTTTCTATCACTCTTGCTAATTTTCATTCTGCTAGAAATCGCTGCAGGCTACTCTTCGACGAGCAAAGCGGATTTCTCATTAAACAAAAGTGCACTGACTTCCTTGGTTCTACTGACAAATCTTTCTGGTCTCTTGCCAAAAACATCTCTAACAACTTCTGTAAATCTGTTTTTCCTCCTCTTATTCGATCTGATGGTTCTGTTGCTAATTCTCCAACTGAAAAGGCCAATCTCTTCGACCTCCTATTTTCCTCTAACTCAACCCTGGACGATTCTGGCATTCCTCATCCTCCTCTTTCTCCTCTCAGGTGTACTATGCCTTTGCCTGTGATTACATTCGATTGGGTGCATAGGCTCCTGAAATCTACGAACGTTAGAAAGGCGGGTGGCCCGGATGGCATTCCTCCCCGTGTTTTGAGGGAGTGTGCTTCCATGCTATCCCCGCCCCTCGTTCAACTATATTCTCTGTCTCAATACTAACACTTTTCCTCAGTGTTGGAAGCACGCCTATGTATTACCTACTCCGAAAAAAAGGAAGCAGCTCTGATCCTTCTAACTATCTCCCTATAGCTCTTACTTGTATTCTACCTAAGATCTTTGAAACTCTTCTCAACTCTCTCACTTCTTAGATCATCTGGAATCTTATTCACTTCTTTCCGATCGCCAGTACGGCTTTCGGCGCTCGAAGTCTACTGGCGATATACTTTCCTATCTTATGTCTAGTTTTCTTTCAAATCGCGCAATATTGGCTGTTGTTGATGGTGCGACTTCTTCTTCCTTTTCTGTCAATAGTGGTGTTCCTCAGGGTTCTGTCTTATCTCCTACTTTATTCTTACTTTTCATTAATGATCTTCTCACCTGTACATCAAACTCTATTCACTCATATGCCGATGACTCGACCCTTCATTCTTCAACTCATTTCAATTCTGCTCCTTCTTTTACTTCTAGAATTGCCTCTCGTCTTAATCTTTCCGATTCTATTCTCGCTGATCGGATAGAATTTCCGGGTGGGGTCGTATCAACCTTGTGAAATTCAACTCTTTAAAAACTCAACTTCTACAAATCTCCCTCTCTAAGACACCTTCTAACTTTCCTATCTCTTTCGACGGTTCTCTCGTCTCTCCTGTTGACAATATAAACATCCTTGGCCTTAACATAAACAAAAAAGGCCTCATCCGCCCTTGTATGGAGTACTGCTCTCATTACTGGGGGGGCTCAGGTTTCACCCGGCTTTTGGATAGGGTCGGAGTCAAAGGCAAAAAGACTTATAAACTGTCCTGTTCTTTTAGTTCACTTGACCCTATCTTTGCGGCGCGATGTTGGTGCTTTATCTCTTTCTATAGGTACCGTAGCGGCAAGTGCTCGAGGGAGCTTTCCACTCGCGTGCCACCACCTTAAGACGCCCTCGTAGCACAAGGGGTGCTGTTTCCACATGAGTTTTGTGTTGATATCAGCAACCCAGACTAGTTCGCTGCGGTGCTCCTTCCTGCCACCCCTGTTCTGTGGAATTCTCTCTTCCATCTTCTGTATTTCCTCTACTCAATTTAATCTCCCTCACTTTAAAGCCCACGTCTGTGCTCATCTGCGTAATTTGCGTTACTTGAATTTTTGTCGATTTTAACACCCCCTCCTTGAATAGGGCTTTGCCCGTGAGCGGTGGTGATAACTGAAAAAAAAGGCTGAAACTTGGTATACACCCCTCATATAAGGTATCCGCGCTGTAGACGAGATGAAATGACCATGAACACCCCATGTTGAGGGATTCCGCCCTCAAACCTAGAATAATATCGACATAGAAATATGAAACTCGGTATATACCCTTCATATAAGATATCCATATCGTATATAGGGTTAAACACCCGTACACATCCCAAAGGGGGTGTCTCCAGTTTCCAAACCTGAAATATTGACATAGAACGACGAAACTCGGTATACACCCATCATATAAGGTACTCACATCATATATGGGTTAAATACCCGTACACACCCCAAAGGGGTCTCCGGCCCCCTAACCTGAAATATTGACATAAAACGACGAAACCTGGTATACATCTTTCTTATGATCTATCCTCGATACAGAAAAAAAAAAAAAAAAAAAAAAATAATAAAAATTTAAAAAAATTAAAAAAAATAAAAAAAAAAATAAAAAAATTTATAATTTTTTTAAAATTAAACATTTTTTTATTCTTTTTAAGTTTATAACGTAAAAAAATACGTTTTTATTTAAATCAAACCAGTCCCCAGAGCCTCTAGAGCCTCCGGAGCCCCCAGAGCCTCCCCAGCCTCGCTACCCTCCCCATCTATGATCTATTGATTCATTGATCTATTGATCTATTGATTCATGTCATATTTTGTATAACATAACAAAACTTTCATTTATTTTTGTTTTATATGCTTTAAACAGTTTGGGTTTACTAAAATTTTACGCTTTTCATATTTATAACAAGAAATTTGTGTTTTTACATATCCTAAACCTGTAAATCAGTAAATCAAACCACCCACCCCTCACCCCTCCCTACCCCAACCCTGGATATTTTTACATTAACATAGTAATATTTAACAAAATTTTATCATAACCTTGTCTAATTATCATACTGATCAATGAATATATGCTAACGTAACAAAGTTTTCACATCAATAATGCTAATTTGTCATAATCAGAACTAAGAGTATAATGTACAACGACAAACCTAACACACCATACACACACTTTTTCTAACATATCATGGATATTTTTACATTAACATAGTAATATTTAACAATAATGTACCATATCCTAACCTAATTATCATACTGATCAATGAATATATGCTAACGTAACAAAGTTTTCACATCAATAAAGCAAACATAGCATCAACTGAACTAAGAATATAATGTACAATGATAAAACCTAACATACCTTACGTTCGAATAAACTGCTAACAATGACAAAGTTCCATACTTAACAACAGTAAAGTAACTAACATTGTAACAAAAACGTACCCTATTCACACTCTTTCAAACATATCTATAACATATCACTGTTATTTTTACATTAACAGCGTAACATTTAACAAAAATTTACCATCACCTTACCTAAACATCATACTGACCAATGAATATATGCTAACATAACAAAGTTTTCACATCAATGAAGCTAACATATCCTAACCTGAACTCAGAATATAATATACAACGAACAATGCCTAACATATCTTAAGCACGAATAAATAGCTAACATTAACAAAGTTCCATACTTAACAACAGTAAAATAACTAACATTGCAACAAAACGTACCCTATTCACACTTTCTCAAAACATTTCTCTAACATATCACTGTTATTTTTACATTAAGACCGTAAAATTTAACAAAAATATATCATTACCTCACCTAAATATCATTCTGACCAACGAATATATGCTAACGTAACAAAGTCTTCACATCAATAAAGCTAACATATCATAACCGGAACTCAGAATATAATATACAACGACAAAACCTAACATATCTTAAGCACGAATAAACAGCTAACATTAACAAAGTTCCATACTTAACAACAGTAAAGTAACTAGCATCGCGTCAAAACGTACCCTATTCACACTTTCTCAAACATTTCTCTAACATATCACTGTTATTTTTACATTAATATCGTAACATTTAACAAAAATTTATCATTACCTGACCTAAACATCATACTGATCAACGAATATATGCTAACGTAACAAAGTCTTCATATCAATAAAGCTAACATATCATAACCAGAACTCAGAATATAATATACAACGATAAAACCTAACATATCTTAAGTACGAATAAACAACTAACATTAACAAAGTTCCATACTTAACAACAGAAGGGCTGAGGCCTTACCCCTCCTTCGGAGGGGTAATGCCCGCTTACACCCTTTCGGGGTGATCCCCCCTCTCAGGATTCACACCCTTTCAAGGGGCGCATCCCATTGGGTTTTCTCTCGGGAGGTGATGTGTTGCTTTAGATACTCTTGGTTAATGAAAACTGTTTATTCGTAAGTTAGGTACGTTATGTTAAATATTACTATGACAGTGTGAAATTAACACTGATTTGTTAGAGAAATGATGAGTTTTGTAAGATATTACTGTGTTAACTGACGATGATGTGTTAGAAACGTGAGCCTAGGTTAAGTTTTTGTTGAGTAATGTTAGGTTTGCCCGAGAATTTTGCTAATGTCTACGTTTATTCATAGTTCAAATGATGTTATACTCGAAACGAGTGACACTTTGATGAAGATTGTGTCAATTTATAGTTCAAGATGGTATCTTTGATAGATTGGTCACTTTTTTAAGGGATTTTGTTAGATAATACGGCTTTACCTGTTGCTGATATGCGGGAAAAGTGGGAACATATCGAGTATTGTATGACCTGTTAGCTACTTTACCTTTGATAAGTAGGGAATTTTCAGGATGTTAGCGAATTATTCATACGCGAGGTATGTTAGGTTTGCATTTGTACATTATATTCTTAGTTCAGGTTATGATATGTTAGCTTTATTGATGCTAAACTTTGTTGCGTAAGCATATATTCGTAGGTCAGTATATAAAGAACTTATTTTTATGTTATGTTTATCCAAAATGATACTCGAAATATGACTTGAATCAATAGTTCAAAAGATCATAGACGGATGGGTGGGTAGGGGACTGCAGGATGGGTGGTTTGATTTACTGATTTACTGATTTACTGGCTTTAAAATCAGTAAACTATTACGCTTTACTGTGATATTTTATTCAAAGAACTTATTTTTATGTTATATCAGGATAAAATTTTGTTATTTTTATGTTATGTTTGGTTAAAACTTTATGTTTGCAATTATTCGCTGGGGATTATGATATTTAGACGAGGTTATGATGAATTTTTGTTAAATATTACGAAGTTGATGTAAAAATTTGTTACGTTGGCTTTATATTCGTTGTCAGTATGATGATTAGACAGGGTTATGTTAATTTTTTGTTAAATATTACGATGTTAATGTAAAATTAACATTGATATGTTAGAGATATGCTTGAAAAAGTGTGAATAGGTTACGTTTTGTACGAAGTGTTAGGTACTTTACTGTTGTTAAGTGCGGAAGTTTGTTAATGTTAGTAGTTTATTCGTACGTATGGTGTGTTAGGTTTATCGTTGTACATTATATTCTTAGTTCAGGTTATGTTATGTTAGCTTTATTAATGTAAAATCGTTGTTACGTTAGCATATATTCGATGGTTAGTATATAAAGAACTTATTTTTGTGTGATGTTTATCCGAAATGATACTCGGAATGTGACATGAATCAATAGATCAATAGATCAAAAAGTCATGGAGGGAGGGGTGGGGAGGAATTGATGGTTTGATTTACTGATTTACTGATTTACTGCTTTAAAATCAGTAAACTTTTACAATTTACTATGATATTTTATTCAAAGAACTTATTTTTATGTTATGTTTGGATAAAGCTTTATGTTTACAGTTATTCGTTGGTCTGTATGATAATTAGACAAAGTTATTATAATTTTTTGTTAAATATTACTGTGTCAATGTAAAATTAACGTTAATATGTTAGAGATATGCTTGAAAAAAGTATGAATAGGTTACGTTTTGTACGCAATGTTAGTTACTTTACTGGTATTAAGTGTGGAACTTTGTTAATGTTAACAGTTTATTCGTGCGTAAGTTGTGTTAGGTTTGTCGTTGTACATTATTTTCTTAGTTCATGTTATGCTATGTTAGCTTTATTAATGTGAAAACATTGTTATGTTAGCATATATTCGCTGGTTAGTATATAAAGAACTCATTTTTTGTGCTATGTTTATCCGAAATGATACTCGAAATGCGTCGTAAATCAATAGTGTTAATGTAAAATTAACATTGATATGTTAGAGATATGCTTGAAAAAAGTGTGAATAGGTTACGTTATGTACGCTATGTTAGGTACTTTACTGTTGTTAAGTATGGAACTTTGTTAATGTTAGTAGTTTATTCGGGCGTAAGGTGTGTTAGGTTTTGTCATTGTACAATATATTCTTAGTTCTGGTAATGCTATGTTAGCTTTATTAATGTGAAAACAATGTTACGTTAGCATATATTCGTTGGTTAGTATGTAAAGAACTTATTTTTGTACTATGTTTATCCGAAATGATACTCGATATGTGATCTGAATCAATAGATCGATAGATCATAAGGTCATGGATGGGTGGTTAGGGAGGGCAGGGAGGGGCCTGATGGTTTGATTTACTGATTTACAGCTTTAAAATCGGTAAACTATTACACTTTACTATGACATTTTATTCAAAGAACTTATTTTTATGTTATGTTTGGATAAAACTTTGTTATTTTTATGTTATGTTTGGATAAAACTTTGTTATTTTTATGTTATGTTTGGATAAAACTTTGTTATGTTTGCAATTATTTGTTGGGGATTATGATATTTAGGTAAGGTTATGATAAATTTTTGTTAAATATTACTATGATAATGTAAAAAACTTTGTCACGTTAGCATATATTCGTTGGTCTGTATGATAAGCGGACAAGGTTATGATACATTTTTTGCTAAGTGTTACTGTGTCAATGTAAGATTAACGTTAATATGTTAGAGATATGCTTGAAAAAAGTATGAATAGGTTACGTTTTGCATGCAATGTTAGTTACTTTACAAGTGTTATGGAACTTTGTTAATGTTAACAGTTCGCTCGTAAGTTGTGTTAGGTTTGTCGTTGTACATTATTTTCTTAGTTCATGTTATGCTATGTTAGCTTTATTGATGTGGAAACTTTATTACGTTAGAGTATATTCGTTGATCTGTATGATAATTAACCAGTGTTGTAATAATTTTTGTTAAATATTACCATGTTAATATAAATTAACATTGTTATGTTAGATATGCTTGACATAGTGTGAATAGGTTACGTCTTTGTATGCTATGTTAGTTACTTTACTGTTGTTAAGTGTGGAACTTTGTTAACGTTAACAGTTTATTCATATTTAAGGAATGTCAGGTTTGTTGTCGCATTATATTCATAGTTCGATGATAATTCAGCTTTATTAATGTGATAACTTTGTTACGTCAGCATAAAACGTTGTTAAAAGAAGAATCATATTCATTGCGTAATGTTTCGAAAAGTGGGAGGAGTTTGAACAATTTCTCAACTTGTATCTGATAACTCTAATGAAACAGGAAATACAAATACAGCCTTGAAACGAATTGCATGTAAGACCCGAGTATGAAACTCGACTTGTATCTAATAACTCTAATGAAACAGGAAATACATATACAAAAATGAAACGAATTGCTCGTAAGACCTGGGTTTGAAAATACAAATACGAATGGAAAATGAATCGAATGTAAAGCTTGAACATGAAAATACAAACACTAGTAGAAAACGATTAGGGTACAAAGCTTCTACATGGAATTATTTGAACCGATATGGTTCGTTCGTTCGTCATATACTTGTTCACTTTCTTCTGATTAGTCGAAAGAAAGATTGGTCGAAAGAAAGAATCTCGTTACCTTTTAGGACTGTTTATACACACGAATTTCGTCAGTAAGACATTTTTCGCTGTGCTGCTATGATGACCTCTCCTTCTGCTCCTGAGCATGTTAGTGATATCTTTACGAGGACCTTCGTAATACCAACGATGTGTTATTTATATTTTTTCGTAAAACGAATGGAAAGCGATATATTACCTGCATCCCATTCGGAGGTGCAAGTAATAGACCTTTATTCATTTCGGTTGAAGAATTCCTCAAGATTATCGATACAGCGGAAGCTTGGGTAAATGCTGAGTATGTGTCATCTGATGCATCGCTTCCTGATGAAATATCTATCAGAAGTGACTGTGTGAGAGGTTATAATAGAATAGATGTTGTTTTCACCGCATCTGATAATGTTAAAAGTATTGATGTACGCAACTATTGGAAACCCAACGATGCTGTCACATTCGTTCGTACGTGTATAGGTTTCACTGTTCATTCATCTGAAAATATTACAGCTTTGGTTAAAATGAAAAACGAATTAATAGCTCATCTTAAAGAGGTCGACATACTCGAGGACTTAATTCATATAGCTCATGGTGTAATCTATGATATTTACAATGAAACATGTGGTTTACCGTATAATGCGATATACAGGAGTGCACTAATAACTATCAGCATGGATACGTTTACTTCTCTCTGGCGTGAACGATTGAGTGCTGTTGAACCAAAATATGCAGAAAATGGTTTAGTGCTGCAGGCTGTATTTATACTTACATCATTTCAGATGGAGTTGAATCTCTGGAGAAATATATAGAACTTGCTCAATTTATACAGAATCCTATGTCCCCTGATTAGACGAATTAATATATTTAAAATAAAACATATTTTTTTAATGTATTTATTTAATGTTCTTTTCATTGAAAATTATATATTATAAAAAATAAAAACTTGTTTTACTTCCCCACTATGTGAACTTTGTTGTTTAAGATGTTAGTGCTGGCTGCTTATTCATGCAGATGTTGTGTGTTAAGTATGTTATGCTCGTAGTTTAACTCTATCGGGGATAAAACTTTGTTATGTTAGCTGTTATCCTAATAGATCAAGAGGTCAATAGATCGTTAGATCAGTAGATCTATATATCAAGGATGGGTTGGGGAGGGCGGGGTATGTGGTTTGATTACTGATTTACTGTTTTACTGGTTTAGTGTACGTAAAAATGTAAATTTTTTACGTTATAAACATAAAAAGAATAAATTTTAGTAAAAACAAAAAGTTTTAAAGAAATAAAGTTAAAAATTGTTTTTTTAAAAAAACAAAACAAAAAAGTTTTAAAGAAATAAAATTAAAAATAAATAAGTTTTTTAAAACAAAAAGTTTTAAAGAAATAATTTAAAAATAAATAAAAGTTTTTTAAAACAAAGTTTTAAAGAAATAAATTAAAAATAAATAAAAGTTTTTTAAAACAAAAAGAAAAAAAGATGTGAAAGGCGACGTTCTGTATGTTTTTTTAAAACAAAAAGTTTTAAAGAAATAAAATTAAAAAATAAAAGTTTTTAAAACAAAAAAGAAAAAAAGGTGAAAAGCGACGTTCTGTATGTTTTGTTAGTTACTTTACTGTTGTTAAGTATGGAACTTTGTTAATGTTAGTTGTTTATTCGTACTTAAGATATGTTAGGTTTTATCGTTGTATATTATATTCTGAGTTCTGGTTATAATATGTTAGCTTTATTGATGTGAAGACTTTGTTACGTTAGCATATATTCGTTGATCAGTATGATGTTTAGGTCAGGTAATGATAAATTTTTGTTAAATGTTACGATATTAATGTAAAAATAACAATGATATGTTAGAGAAATGTTTGAGAAAGTGTGAATAGGGTACGTTTTGACGCGATGCTAGTTACTTTACTGTTGTTAAGTATGGAACTTTGTTAATGTTAGCTGTTTATTCGTGCTTAAGATATGTTAGGTTTTGTCGTTGTATATTATATTCTGAGTTCCGGTTATGATATGTTAGCTTTATTGATGTGAAGACTTTGTTACGTTAGCATATATTCGTTGGTCAGTATGATGTTTAGGTGAGGTAATGATAAATTTTTGTTAAATGTTACAGTGTTAATGTAAAAATAACAGTGCTATGTTAGAGAAATGTTTTGAGAAAGTGTGAATAGTGTACGTTTTGTTGCAATGTTAGCTATTTTACTGTTGTTAAGTATTTAGCTATTTATTCGTGCTTAAGATATGTTAGGCATTGTTCGTTGTATATTATATTCTGAGTTCAGGTTAGGATATGTTAGCTTCATTGATGTGAAAACTTTGTTATGTTAGCGTATATTCATTGGTCAGTATGATGTTTAGGTAAGGTGATGGTAAATTTTTTGTTAAATGTTACGCTGTTAATGTAAAAATAACAGTGATATGTTAGAGATATGTTTGAAAAAGTGTGAATAGGGTACGTTTTGTTGCAATGTTAGTTACTTTACTGTTGTTAAGTATGGAACTTTGTTATTGTTAGCAGTTTATTCGAGCGTAAGGTATGTTAGGTTTTTATCATTGTACATTATATTCTTAGTTCAGTTGATGCTATGTTTGCTTTATTGATGTGAAACTTTGCTATATTAGCATATCCATATCGGTTCTTGGTGGTGTCAATATATATATATATATATATATATATATATATATATATATATATATATATATATATATATATATATATATATATATATATATATATATATGTGCATTGATCAGTATGATAATTAGGTTAGGATATGGTACATTATTGTTAAATATTACTATGTTAATGTAAAAATATCCAATGATATGTTAGAAAAGTGTGAGTAGGTGTGTTAGGGTTTGTCGTTGTGGATTATATTCTTAGTTCAGATGATGCTATGTAAGTTTTATTAATGTGAAAACTTTGTTACGTTAGCATATATTCATTGATCAGTATGATAATTAGACAAGGTTATGATAAAATTTTGTTAAATATTACTATGTTAATGTAAAAATATCCAGGGTTGGGGTAGGGAGGGGTGAGAGGGGTGGGTGGTTTGATTTACTGATTTACAGGTTTAGGATATGTAAAAACACAAATTTCTTGTTATAAATATGAAAGAGTAAAATTTTAGTAAAAACAAACGGTTTAAAGCATATAAAACAAAAATAAATGAAAGTTTTGTGTTATGTTGTACAAAATATGACATGGATCAATAGATCAATGAATCAATAGATCATAGATGGGAGGGTGACGAGGCTGGGGAGGCTGGGGAGGCTGGGGAGGCTCTGGAGGCTCTGGAGGCTCTGGAGGCTCTGAAGGCTCTGGAGGCTCTGGAGGCTCTGGAGGCTCTGGAGGCTCTGGAGGCTCTGGAGGCTCTGGAGGCTCTGGGGGCTGGTTTGATTTATATAAAAACGTATTTTTTTAAGTTATAAACTTAAAAAGAATAAAAAATGTTTAATTTTTTAATTTTTTTTTAATTTTTTAATTTTTTTTTTAAATTTTTTTAATTTTTTTTTATATTTTATTTTTTTTTTAATTTTTTCTTTTCTGTATCGAGGATACATCATTAGAAAGATGTATACCGAGTTTCGTAGTTCTATGTCAATATTTCAGGTTTGGGGGCCTGAGACCCCTCTGGGGTGTGTACGAGTATTTAACCCTTATGTGATGTGAGTACCTTATATGATGTATACCAAGTTTCGTCGTTCTATGTCAATATTTCAGGTTTGGGGGCCAGAGACCCCCCTTTGGGGTGTGTACGGTTATTTAACCCATATATGATGTGAGTACCTTATATGAAGGGTATATACCGAGTTTCATCGTTCTATGTCGATATTCTAGGTTTGAGGGGCCGGAATCCCCCCATGGGGTGCTCATGGTCATTTCATCTCGTCTACAGCGTGGATACCTTATATGAGGGGTGTATACCAAGTTTCAGCCTTCTACGTCAATATTCAATGTTTTGGGGGGCTAGTATCCCCCCATGGGAGATGTACGGTTATTTAACCCTATATACGATGTGAGTACCTTATATGAAGATTGTATACCGAGTTTCAGCTTTCTACGTCAATATTCAATGTTTGAGGGGGGCCAGCATCCCCCATGGGGTATGCAGGGTCATGTAATCTCGTTAACAACGAGGTTACGTCACCATCTAACCCCACTCCAAATTTTAACCCG
>JABUQX010020887.1:35000-42128 GCA_015478945.1 Trachelipus rathkii
TAGATTGGCTTCTAGTTTTTTAGATACAGGGTGGTCACAAAAATACATTAATAACAACAATTTTATGTTAGGTTTGTAACGTAATTCACAAAAAAATAAAAAAAAAACACGAAAGATATATATCCAAATTTGTTAATGAGTAGGTAAATAAAATGCTAATAAGTCAAAACATTCAATTCAGTTATAATGAAATCACAATTAATGCATTACAAATCGCTGTCTATATGATTGTCTTCTTTGTGCAGAATGTGGACAATCACGTTGAATTCTCCAACAATAGTCTGCCATCATGTGTGTATCCCATCTTTCTTGGTATCTTTCTTCCATCACCTTGATATCTTGATGGAACCTCTCCCCTTGTTCCTCACTATAACATCCTAGATTATCCGGAAAACGATCTAAGTGACTATGTAGAAAGTGAACTTTTATGCTCATATTAGCATTCAAATTTTTGAAGTCTGAAAGCATTTTTTGTACGAGTTCTACATAGTTGGCAGATTTATGGTTGCCCAAAAAGTTCGAACAACAAAGACAAATTTTTCCAGGCTAATGCCTCAATATCAGTCATGGCATTTAAATGAAAATTGTCCATCCTTGATGATTTTGGGAATTTGCAGGGCCGCTAAAAGATCCAGCTTTTGGTTTCTACAACTACCAACCCTGGAAAAAATATGGCAATATATTTGAAACATTCACCATCTTTGTCTAGGGCCCTAAACAAATTGCTTCATTCAGTCCTAGTTTGATGTGGATTGGTGGGAAAATATATTTTTTCCCCTGTCAACCAGTGGTTCGTTAATGATATTTTGGATGCCCCTACAGTCATATTTTCCCAGCAGGCCATACAACTTTTTCCAGTGGTCTTCTTTAGCCCTACTATCCACAAGCATATGAAACAAGGGTACTTTGTATATCCGCTTTGCTGCCAAAGTAAGATGTTGACCATCTTCAAATCAACGCATATAGACCACTGGTGTTCATTATATCTAAGCTTCTGCAAGATCATTCTTATATTTTCCTATTCCTCTTTCAGTTTTTGTTGAGTGACCTATTGAAATCGATGCATAACTATTGCCATTGTTCAATAAAACACACTTCAAGCTTCTCGTTGAACTATCCATAAACAATCGCCAATCTTCTGGTCGGTATTTAGGTAACCCCATTTGGAGTAGGAGTCCAGGGATGTTCCTACAGTATACTAGGTCTTCTTCTTCAATGAAATATGGAAGAAGTACTACCTCTCTTGTCCGAAAAAAAGTTATTTTACATTCGGCCTTAAGATAGTTCTTTTCACTTAGTCTAGAATGCTAAAAGCTCAGAATCTTGCTTGGAGAGACTTAACTCTCGTACTAAATCATTGATCTCTTTCTGGGAGAACTGTTGCTGTGTAGAAGTACTTTCTTCATATTCACTACCCCTATCTGCACGTGTGCACACCAAATCCTGGATATCTTCTTCATCAGACAATGCTAGGTCTGGGAGTTTAGTGAACAATGGGATGGGGACATCGTCGGAGTGTGGTACAGGTCGCCTTGCTGATTCAAAATCCGAACACTCAAATTTACGTTTCTTTAACGATTGATACCTTTCACATTAACCAAACAAAAATAACCAGTCACTGTGGTGCTTCTTTGCTCCCACCATAAACCAATAAGGCACCCAAATTTAAACCTTTTCTTCGTCCATTTTTCAACTGACGTAGATTTTAGATTTTCGACACACTTTTTACAGACCATATGGGGAGCCAAAGACTTATCTTGGTCTCCGAGTTTTATTCCCAAAGTATGCCAGATTGCTTGCTTGCGCGAAGTTAGTAATATTTCTTCTTTGGTTCTCCTGGCAATATTCACTACAGATGTAGCACAGATGTAGCAGAATACATTGGGGTTATTCAAACAGGCTCTTCGTGAAGTACTCAATAGTGTTGTAAAATAGAACAAAAATAAGTATATATAAAGGTAAGCCCTTTAAAAAGAAATAAAACGATATTACTGTAAAATTAGCAATAAAAAAGATATTTGTATAAGAGTATATGTGGAACACCCTGTACTCAAAGAACTAGAGCCAATCTTGAAAACTAATGTCCATTTCTGAAAATCAGCACACCCGATAATACTATAAATATTCGAATAAAATATCCTTGGCCAGCAAAAAAAAGAATATTTTTTTGTTTGGCCAGTGTAATGGTTTCTTACAAAGTCACATTATATATATATTATAATATTATATAATATATATATATATATATATATATATATATATATTAATATATATATATATAATATATATATATATATTATAATATAATATAATATATATTATATATATATAATATATAATATATATTATATATATAATATATATAATAATATATATATATATATATATATATATATATATGCAAAGTGGGCGTGGCCCCTTTTAGTAGTCTGTGAATATCTATATATATATATATAATATATATTATATATATATATATATATATATATATATATTTATATATTATATTATATATATATATATATATATATAATATATATATATATATATGCAAAAGTGGGCGGGGCCTCTGAAGAAAGAAAAATGAATATTCTATATAATATATATATATATATTACATATAAATCTATATTATATACAATATTTATATATATTATATATATTTTTAATAATATCTATATGTACATAATATATATATAATAAATATATATAGGCAAAAGTGGGCGTGGCTTCTGAGAAAAAAATATTGGACCTCAAGCACTTTTGATATTTAATTAAATAGAAGGTGGGTGGGAAATATCTGAAGCCGAATTTGTACGGTTATTAAAAAATTAAAAATATATAAGCCGTTTTCGTTTTTGCATTTGTGCTAACGCTGGATAAGAAATGCTAATCCAGTTTTAGCACGAATTTCGGGCATAATCGACCTATTGTTTGCAAAAATTTTGATCAGCTGTTGTAATGGAGCACGTGGTTTTGGAATAAGCAAAAATAAAAAAAATAGCAAATGGTTTTTATTACAAATAATTGATCAACTATTGTGATGGAGTTTATCGATTTGGAAGAAATTAGATTTAAAGCTAATTTCATGAATGAAACATTCATCAAATCAACGAACTACTACGCCGCAATCTTATTTGTTTACATTTTTTCGTTAGCATTTTCCTAAAATTCGGTAAGCATGGGAAAGAGCAACCTAACAGAATTTAGGAAATTACTAACGTTTCGTTAGCATTTTACTAAATTTGTGCTAAAATTGACATAAACGAACGACTTTTTAGCATTTTCCTAAATTTCGTTAGCAAAAGTGCAAAATCGAAAACGCCTTTAGTATATAATTTTGATTTTATTAAGTACTAACTTTTTATAAATAACAACTGTGTAACATTTGATTATAAATATTTTATTTTTTGTGACCCACCGCGACCCACCGTATATCCGCTCGCGGCCCCCTTTGGGGTCGCGACCCCCCGGTTGAGAAACGCTGCTCTTGATAAGTGAAAAGTCAGTGACGGTGATGCTGTTAGAATATTATCTACCGCAGCTGAGGCCCTTGGTCATTACCCTACAAACATAGTTATAAACCGCAGTTCTATCTCGCGCTGTCGAATGCGTATAAGAAATGAAATAGAAAGAGACATGTTTAAAAAGTTAAAGGAGCATGAATTACCACATATAACGGTACACTGGGATGGAAAAATTCTGACAAATGTTACTGGCACGGAACACGTAGATAGACTTCCAGTAATTATAACTTCTGGGGTAATAGAACAATTATTAGGAGTACCAGCGATTAATTCGGGTAGTGGGCAACACCAAGCTGATGCCGTATATGAGGTACTAGAAAAGTGGAACGTCAGCGAAAGAGTTGAAGCCTTTTGTTTTGATACAACTGCTACAAACACAGGTCGATTTCAAGGTGCCTGTATATTACTAGAACAAAAATTAAATAGAGATATTATGTATTTCCCATGTCGTCATCATATATATGAAATTATTTTGAAGGCTGTATTTGATTCAACAGTTGGTCATTCTTTTGGTCCAGACATTTCCATATTCAAGAAATTTAAAGAAAATTGGTCCAAAATGGATAAATTAAAATTCACACCAGGTATAACTGATGAATTTGTTAAAGAAAAGATATCAAATACGCAAGATCTCCTAGATTTCTCTTTGAAAACTCTTAAGGAAAAACAAGTTAAAGAAGATTATAGAGAACTTGTAGAACTTATGGCAATTTTACTTGGAGGAATTCCTCCTCGAGGTATATCTTTCCGGATGCCAGGAGCCTTTCATCATGCCAGGTGGAGGGCCAAAGCTATCTATTGCCTTAAAATTTTTCTTTTCCGTAAACAATATAAAATATTGACAAATGAAATAATAAGTAGAATTCAGAGATGTGTGACTACTTTGTTGTTTGCATTTAGTTAATCCTGGATTTGGTTTTAATCTTTTGTGACATAAGTTCCTGTTCAAGAATCTTGAATTACTATAAGACCTTTAACTGTATAAGGATGATAATGAGGAAATCAGCAATTAAGCTTGCATTAAATTTTGCAATCATTTTGTGGTACCTTTCACCTGCAACAGCTGCATACTCCATTTTGATGAAATGTTTTAGTTCCACAAAATTAAAAAATGGTAGAAGCTCTGGAAATTTATTGATGTTCTGAGGAAAATGTAAAGAAGGTAATAGTTCATCCCAGGGACGTGGATCAATATTTAGGAACAGATATAGATTACTTCATTAACCAGAAATCCAAGAGATTCTTTGAGCGTTTTTCAATAAAAACAGATTTCTTGATTATGCATCCTTTTGAATAGAATAGTAATGAAAACTTTCAGAAAGGAAGACAAATTGCAATCGGTCTTAAAGTTGTAAACGATATTTCAGAACGGGGAGTTAAGTTAATAGAGGAAAATAACAAAATATTGGCTAAAAATGAGGATGAAAAACAGTTTATTTTGCAAATTGTATCCGCATAAAGACGACGATATCCAGATGCTAAGAAATCGAAAATATCTGCTAAATTTTAAGCTAAAAAAGCAAAACATAATTATTGTTTATCGAAATTAACATTTTTGAAATATAATACAAACATTCATCATATACGCCAGTAGTAACAACGGGAGACTGGAGTACGAACGTGCCGCCGCAACCCTGCCTTTTTTGGCCTTGTAGCTTTTTTGGCCTTGCAGCTTTTTTGCACCCTTCGAAGAAAGGGTTTGCGCAAACGGATTGCGTAGTCCACCGTTGTAACGAAATCCCCCTTTTTTGGCCCCCTTTAGGGCTTAGCCCCTTTTTAGATGTTTTGGCCTGATATTTTGGTTTTTGGCCTTGATATTTCGGCCTTGAATACCAGTATCAAAAGCTGAATTGAACCATTCTTAAAGTGAGTGAGGGATTAGTAGGGATTATCTTGAACTCATTCAGGTACCTGCCGCCCTGCCTGCTGTAGGTAACTGTGCTAACATGAGGTCATGTAGGTACCTATCAAAGTAATAAGTTATGCAATAACTTATTATATATATATATATATATATATATATACTATATAGTATATATATAATATAATCATATATATATATATATATATATATATATATATATTATATATATATATAATATAATTTTATATATATATATATATATATAATATATATATATATAATAATAATATATATATATATATATATATATATATATATATAGTATCAGATATATATAATATATATCATATATATATATATATATATATATATATATATATATATATATGTATTCACTTACACTTACACCTACACCTACACACACGCACACACACACAAACACACGTTCATAGATACACACTTACACTTATACACACATTCACTATGACACTTTCACTCACACCATAGACACTTACACTTACACCTACACCCACACACACACACACATACATAGACACATACACACTCACACCTGCACACACACACTATGACACTTATACACACACATAGACACTTACACTTACCCATAGACACTTACACTTACCCATAGACACTATGACACTTATACACACCTACACCCAGCCATAGACACTTACACTTACACTCACACACATATACACTTACACACACACAGATACCCACACGCACACCTCATATTTTTGATGCTCAGCTTGATGCCTCAACTTTGATACCTCAGCTTTGATGCCTCAACTTTGATGCCTCAACTTTGATGGCTCAACTCTGATGGCTCACCTTTGTTGGCTCAACTTTGATGACATCAACTTTGATGATGTCATCTTTGGCGGTTCATCTTTGATGGTGCCTATCTTGTTCGTTCATCTTTGACGGCACCTATATTGATGGTTCAGCTTTGATGACTCAGATTTACTGATGGTTCAACTTTGATGGTTCCCAATCACCGTAAGGAGTGTCTAGGGTGTTTCTATTAGTGTTCTATGAGTATTAGATGAGTGCCCGGTAAGTGCCAAGTGAGTGCCAATGAGTGCCAAGTGAGTGCCAATGAGTGCCAAGTGAGTGCCACATAGTGCCAACTGAGTGCCACTTTTTTCAAGCCTTTTCTAGCCTCCCCTGACCCTAGAACAGCTCTAATAGCGTCGTCTGAATAATTCAACGGATGCTCTATATAACTTCTATAAGGATAATTAGCAGCTGACGCACCTAGTGAAGTTCCGTTAAGATAGACTTCAACCTGAGTGAAACATGTATACAGGAAATTTGATTCTGTATATACTATATGGTCGTCGCCCGAAGGAAGGTCTGTACCATCAGGTTTTGTCAATTTCGTTTTTACATATAAAAACACATTAGATTTTTGGGGAAAAAGATCTAGGTATTGATCAGAAGTGCCTGGAATATTGAACTCTAGAGGAACATCTGTATTGGTAATTGAATGCATAGGATTAATACTGATAAAGTTGGAATCGCTTACGCTAATCTGTGTAGGTTTATGGAGAAAGAGATCCAATTCAACCTCTTACAACAATTAGGACTAGAAGGATGAAGGAAATGCATCTTGTATGTTGTGGAGCTCTGCTCGTATAATGAACATTTTCATGAAAAACATTACTTATATACAGTAATACGCAACTCATGTAAAAGTTAACAGTTAGTTTTTTC
>JABUQX010020888.1:12500-27500 GCA_015478945.1 Trachelipus rathkii
TTTAGTCCATCGTATCCTGGACTTTTCCCATTTTTTAGTATTTTAATTGCCTCTTTCACTTCCTCTATCTCTATCATTCTAATTTCCTCATGTTCTTGTCTTACTCTCAGGGGTATTTCCTCCATTTCCTCTTCCCCTTCCTCTACGTTCAATAATTCCTCGAAATACTCGCTCCATCTTTCCGTCACCTCCTCTTCCTCTAGAAGAGGTTCTCCCTCCTTATTCAGAACCGTATGCATTTCCGGTTCTTTATTTCCTCTCATGCTCTTGGCCATTCCATATAAAAGTTTTCCCGTGCCCTTCGTATCCTCTTTCAGTTCTCTTCCTATTCTTCTCCAAGTAATGTCCATACTTCTTTTTACATCCTCTGCATGGTTTCTTGCGTTTACATATTCTATCCTGTTCCCCTCCGTTCTCGTCTTCATCCATTTCCTATACTCTTTGTTTTTGAGTTTCACTGCGTTCTTAACATCCTCATTCCACCATGCCGTCTTCTTTTTCCTCCCCCCTGCGACTTTTTTCTTTCCCAGTATTTCGCTTGCAATTCGATCTACTCTTGTTTTAAAGGTCTCCCAACTCTCCTCCGCCGTTTCTTGTTCTTCTGTCCTTTCGAATTCTTGTGTGAGTTTTTCATTAAACAGCTCTACCACACCATCCACCCTCAGCTTTTCCAAACAGTATCTCTCTTTTGTTATCTTCCTTGGTTTTCTTCTTTTTTTCCAAATCAGTTTACCCAGTACCATTCTATGGTCTGAATCTAGTGAAATCGTGGGTAAGCTTTTCACATCTTCAAACATCCTCTTATCGTTAGCTAGCATCATGTCAATCATTGATTTCTCCGTGTATCTCTGTTCCTCCGCACTCCACCTATACCACGTCCATTTCTTGCTTTCTTCATGTTTGAAGAAAGTATTCATAACAGCCATGTTGTTTCTCATCGCAAAGTCGATCAGGTACTCCCCATCAACGTTTCTCTCCCCTATTCCATGAATCCCTAGTACCATCTCCTCTCCTTCTCTACGGGTTCCAACATGAGCGTTCATATCCCCCATTATAATTTTCTTTTCTCCTCTCACCGCGTCATACGTCTGTTGGAGAACTTCCCTGAATTCCATTTTTTCCTCAACTGGTCTTCCCTGGTGCGGCGCATACACTTGGATTAAGCTCAATGTTTCTCCTTCCGTCTTCAGCGTTATCGCAATTATTCTTTCATTTACTAACAAAGTTTCCATTACATTTCTATAGAGTTCCGGTCTCATGATGATTGTAGATCATTACATAGTCGTTATGTAATCTCTTAGTCCCATTTTCTCGGTACCTCACCTCACAAACCCAACCTAACAAACCCAACCTCACAACCTTCGATTCAGCTGTGTCCGAGGCATAGCATTGGTAACTTGAGCGACTTCTTTTTTTACGTTGCCGGCTTGCTAGGCCTGTCGCCACAACCTTTCATAGTTTCCTATGGCAGGGGTTCATGGGAAGAAATTAATGGTACAAGGGTGTTCCCAGCCCCTAAAACCATGCGAAGAGTAATCTTCTTGTTATCTAACGTCGCTGAAAATATCCATTCAAATTCAACCAAATTTCAGATATTGCAGAACTTATGAATTAAAATCCAAATTGTTTTTAATAAAAAGAACAAACTAGAAAATTCTGCTACTCTTCAACAAATTTTGTCGAGATATCTTGTCTATTATTTATAATTATTGAAAAGAATCGAAATAAAATTTTTTGTTGCTTCTCCTCATCACGATTAAAATATTAATTTCGCAGTAACAAATAAATGATTTTGATTTTAATTTAATTTTAACTAAAATTCTCTGATTAATAAAAATATTATTTTTTTCACTTTTATAAATTTTTTTCAACTGTTTCTATCTGCGAAATCTCACCACAAAACCTTCTTCTTCCCTGAGTCAAAAAGGCTATAGATCCTTTGTAGAAACTATCCTGGTGTTTTCTATTCCTCTTCATAGTTCCTTCCATTGCTTCTCTCATTTCTCTTCCCAGCTGTTTTTAATGCGACTATTTTAGACCACTGTCAGCAGCAATCATATATATATATATATATATATATATATTATATATATATATATATATATATATATATATATATATATATATATATATATATATTATATATATTATTATTATATATTATATATATATATATATATATATATATATATATATATATATATATATATATATATATATATATATATATATATATATATATATATATATATATATATATATATATATATATATATATATATATATATATATATATATATATATATATATATATATATATATATATATATATATATATATATATATATATATATATATATATATATATATGTGAGTATATATATATATATATATATATATATATATATATATATATATAGCATATATATATATATATATATTTCACCTTTCTCACCAAGCGCCTCCGTGTAGGGTCATCCCCTGTCGTTTGCAATGCTTCTCCACAGGACCCTCTCTTCGTACAGTCGATGTTCCTCCACCTGATCCAGCGTCCATCCCCTCTTCGCCACAGCCGCCGCCACTCCATCCTTCCATCTTTTCCTTGGTCGTCCCGCCGGTCTTCTACCTGCAGGCTGCCATGCATAAAATCTGGCTGGGTATCTATCTTCATCCATCCTTCTGATGTGTCCATACCATCTCAGTTGTTGTCTCTCGATCAAATCCTCCACCGCCTCGACCCCCAACTCCTCTCTTATCTCAGTATTCCTTCTTCTCTCTCTTCTGGTCACCCCCACTATCAACCTCAACACCCTCATCTCCGCCGCCACGATCTTACTCCTTGTTCTAGTTGTAAGTGTCCACGACTCCGACCCAAACAAAAGTACCGGTCTCAGAATCGTGGTATAAATAAGTGTTTTAACCTGTCTCGTCACATGTCTGTTTCTCAGCAAGGGATACAACTGACCAACTCCTCTAGAGTAGTTCATTATTCTTTCCTCTATTTCACCCTCCATCATTCCACTGCTGTTTACTGTAACTCCCAAATACTTAAAGTTCCTCGCATCTTTTATTCTTTCCCCACCGATCTCTATGTTTAAGTTCTCTCCTTCCCTAGCTATCTTCATCACTTCAGTCTTTCTCATATTCATCTTCAATCCCCTCCGTCGCAGCACCTCCTCCCATCTGATCAGTACTCTCTGTAACGTCTCCCTGTCTCTTGCAACCAGAGCAATATCGTCCGCATATGCCATTACAACAATCTCCTCCTCCTCTACACCAATCTCTCGCATACACTTGTCCATATACAGGATGAACAACAATGGTGACAACACTCCTCCCTGTCTAACACCTGTCTTCACTCCAAACCACTGTCCTATCCCATACGCTGTCCTGACGGCACTTTCACTTACTGTGTAAAGTCCCCTTATCACTCTAATCAACTTGGGTTCTATCTGGTAGTAACGATCCTCGAGTGTCTCCCAAAGTTTTACCCTAGGTACACTGTCAAATGCCTTCTCTAAATCCACAAAAGCCATATACATTTCCTTATCCCACTCCCAGCTCTTCTCTATCATCATCTTCAGAGAAAATATCAGATCCGCGGTACCTCGTCCGGGCCTGAATCCATACTGTGCTTCATTCAGCTTGTCTTCGACTCCCGTCCTGAGCCTTTTCTCCAATATCCTTTCATATAACTTCATGGCATGCGGCAGCAACGATATGCCCCTATAATTGGAACAGTCGCCCCTATCTCCCTTTTTGAACACCGGGCATACTATCGCCCTGCCCCACTCCGCAGGTACTCTCTCCACTCTCCAGAAATCATTAAACATCTTCAACATCCATCGCATGACCTCCTCACATCGCATAATCTCCACCGGCAGCCCATCACATCCTGGACTCTTCCCATTTTTCATATTCCCCATTGCCATCTCCAACTCTTCCATTGTTATCGCACCCTCATCCACGTTTATTCGGAGCTGTTCCTCTCTGCGTTCCGGAAGGTTCTCTTCTCCTTCCTCCTGATTATATAACTCTGAAAAGTACTCTCCCCACCTGTCGCTGATCTCATCAGGGTCCACTCTCAGCCTACCCGCCTTATCCTTTACTGAGTGTGCAACAGTCGACTCCTGTCCTCGTAGGTTTTTTGCCATGTTATATATTAATTTCTTAGTTCCACCCATATCCTGTCTCAGTTGTTCACCGATCCTCTCCCACGCTTGCTCCATCGCTCTCCTTTTTATGGTCTCAGCCTCATTTCTATATACCACATATTCCGCTCTTGTCTCAGGGGATCTTCTTTTCATCCACGCTCTAAACTTTTTATTTTTTTCCTTTACTGCACGTGCAACTTCATCTGTCCACCACGCAGTCTTTTTCTTTCTGGAACCCGTTCTTTTTACCCCCAGCGTATCTCTCGCACATGTTATCATTTTTTCTTTAAAATACTCCCACTCTCCTTCTACATCTACAACATTCTCTTCTTCCTCTGGTATAATATCACGGACTCTTTCTACAAAAACCCTTTTCACTTCATCCTCCTTTAATCTCTCCACTGCTATCCTCTCTCTCGTTACCATCTTCGTTGGTAACGGGGTTTTGAGATTTAATATCCCCACCACCAAACGATGGTCCGAATCAAGTGACACTGATGGTATACTTTTTACGTCTCTTACCACCTTCCTGTTGTTAATTAGTATAAGGTCAATCATCGACTTATCCGTGTAATCCTCAACAATACTATTCCACCTGTACCAGGTCCATTTATGCGAGTCCCTATGCGCAAAGTATGTATTCATCACTGCCAACCTATTGCTTACCGCAAAATCCAACAACCTCTCCCCCTCCGCGTTTCTTTCTCCTATTCCAAACGCCCCCATTGCTATCTCGGTACCTATTCTCTCCCTTCCTATGTGCGCATTCAAGTCCCCCATGACAATTTTCACTTCAGTATTCATTCCGTCATACACATTTTGCAACTGTTCATAAAAAACATTCTTTTCTTCCTGTGGTCTTCCTTGGTGTGGTGCATAAACCTGTATTATGCCCACACGTCTCCTTTTCAGCCTCAGTGCTATAGCAATTATTCTTTCATTTTTGAAAACTATGTCCTCTACTCTATCTGCCAAATCCGGGGTCAGGAACAATGCCACCCCATACTTTCTCTCCTCATCTCTCCCTTTGTATATCAGTTGGTAATCATCATGTATTCTCCTCCTCCCCTCACCCTTCATCCTCGTCTCGCAGACACCAAGAACATCCAGTGTCCTCTCCTTCATCATACCCACAACCTCCTCCTCCTTTCCCTCCATTGTACTAGCATTAATAGTTCCTATACGGAACTTATCCTTGTGTAGTCGAGTTCGTAGTCCATTTTCATGCCTGGTCAACAACCGAAAAGATCCGTCCTGGTTCCGAGGCATCACAAGCGCGTCTTGAGCCACAACAATCCACCGCCGGCTGGCTAGGCCTGTCGCGGCTTCTTTTTCTGGACTGGTATTTAGTCTCTTCCCGGACATGTATAGCCCCCCAATTGGGTTACAGAGCTCTCTCCACAGTCTCCAGGCACATGTCCAGTCAAATTAAGCCACAGCACCACTACAAGGTAACCAGCCCATTATCATGGTAGATGGAGCTCCATGATCCTGTGGATATATATATATATATATATATATATATATATATATATATATACTTATAAGTAGCAGTATTCATATATATATATATATATATATATATATATAAATATATAAATATAAATATATATATATATATATATATATATATTTATCTTAAGTTCTTTTTATATATATTTATATATATATATATATATATATATATATATATATATATATTTATATATATATATGTATATATATATATATATATATATATATATATATATATATATATATATATATATATATATATATATATATAATATATATATATATTATTATTATTATTAAGGTTATTAATTATATACAGAGTTAAAGGTTATATATATATACATACATATTGAAAGAGAAGAAGGTATATATATATATATATATATTATTGTTATTATATATATATATATGCATATATATATATATTATGCATAGTGTGAGTTAGCATATATATATATATATATATATTATTATTATTGCTATTATTATACATATATATACATATAGCACAGCATATATTGCTATTGCTAGTTAAGGTGCTATGTTTCATACATATATATATTGTTACATAGCAGCGAAGAAGTGAAGGTTGCTGGCTGGCTATTATTATTGCTATTGGTTATTATTGGTTGTTGTTATATATTATTGGCTGGTTACATACATATATATATAGTAAACATTTTTATTATATATATATATATATATATATATATATATATATATATATATATATATATATATATATATATTAAAAAATATAAAAAAAATTTAATATACACTTATAATCATTATCATCTAAATAATATAAATATTTCATTCTCTTCATTCATTCATTAATTCATTCATTTATTAATATAAGAGACGACAATATCAGCCCTGAAAAAGTCAACCACCTAAAAAAGGTTTACTTCGAAAGGCGATTATTGTCAGAAAAAGGTCTTTCTTTTTACTACTGCTATTGTTGTAAGACTTGTTGCTATTTAAAATTATTGTTGTGCACAACAGAACAATTGTTCGGAAAAGGATTGTTCCATTTTTTAATAATAATTTATATCCTTGTTTCATGTGAGTTTGTGCCGCTTTCAAGAAGAAACCGAAGAAAAGCGGATTTAAAAGAAGTGAGAACCAAAGACAAACGGTTAAGAAAATATCCCGGTCTTTTATGCAACCTCGTTTTCTTCAAACACTTCAAACTACGGCATGTGATTAAGGAAGTCTTTACTTACAAAACTAACTAGAAGGAAGGAGATGCAACTACGTCTTTCCCCCATAGAAAAGCAACAACTTTTCTAAATTTGATCAATACAGATTGTACAGGGTAAGATATTGTTCGTCTCAACATTCTTTCATTATAATTTATCATTATTTATTCATTGCTCATTCATAATCATTAAATACATTAATTAACAAATATTCCTGTATTTGTTGCAGGCGTTGTATTCCTGTGCAATGGATTAATCATAGCAACAATCACTATCTATTACGACAACGTTAGCCGCCTCATGATTTAAAACTATAACTATTTATTTGTATATATATGTTTAATAAAATTTCTTCTCTTTTCCTCTCCTCTTCTACTGTACTTCGCTCTTCAATAAACTTAAACTGGGAACGGGCTTTTAATCGAGAGACCTTAGATGAAATTCATTATTCAAATATCAAAATAGTTTTTACATAAATTAATTAGAAAAGTTGTACTTATTTCATCTTTATTTTTTCTCTCGATTGAGTGCGTACGGTCCTTGTTTGGTTTGTTATCACAATAGGAAATTTAAGAGATTGTCAAGTTTAAATTTAAATATTTTGTAGTCTATAAGATCATTTTCTAAAATAATAATAATAATGGCTGAAATAAATTCAGAATGGCTTGTAGAAATTTCGCAGGTTAAACCTAGCGAAAATCTTTCCGCAGAAAAAATTGCCGAAACTATTGAAAAGTGTAAATTAGAAACGAGAGAGTTTATTCTCAAACGCGCTTCTTGTAAGCGAAAAATAACAAATGCTCTTAAAACTATTAATAAGTTTAATGTTGACACGCAAACTAAATTGGATGAAAACACAAAAATTGCTTTGTTTTCGATCAAGGAAAATTTAGAGTTAATTATGCTGATAAATGAATCTATAATGCAAGTTTATAGTAAATACGATTTATTTGATTTAGATGAATCTTTGTTTGGTAGAGAGATAGATGGGCAATTTGAGTATCAAAATGATATTAGAATTAAAATCAGTAGAGTAGAAAATTTAGCAAAAATTAATGAACAACATATTCAAAATAATGCTTCAAATGAAAATGCTTTGCCATTAAAACGTGAACCTAACCCTCCTGCATTGAAATGCATGATTTTTCACGGCAATGAGGATAGGGACAAATTTAATTCATTTCTTTCACAGTTCGATAATTTAATAGGATGTAAGTCTTCACTGACTGATAAGGCTAAATTGTCATATCTTAAATCATATTTGCAAGATTATGCTTTTCAAGTCATTCAGCATTTAAGTAATACCAATGAAAATTATGTCATAGCTTTAAACTTGCTAAACTAAAATCACTCGTGCTCCCAATATTGATGAATATCAGTATGAGAAAGCACGCACATGGTTAAATGACGTCAGAGCTATGACATACGATTTACAAAATTTCAACTTAGATTTTTTCATTCCCGAAACTCCGGGTTGCGTATTATTAAGTAATATAGTTTTCAGCAAACTTCCTGTTTCATTAAAACGAGAACTCGTTAATAAATGTAGCTCGATGTACCCATCTATTAATCACATTTTTGACTATTCATTTGAAATATTAAAAATATTTTCTAGAACAAAATTTCAGAAACCTTTTTTTGCTAATAAAACTTATTTTAATAACCAAAATAAAAATTCAAATAGCGTAAAAGCTAAATCCCAAAATAAAACTAATGTTAATTTTAGTAGTAATAGGGAAGAGGTTGTAGCTGAAAACCAGGTTAATTTGAGTACTAAAAAGATTTGCAAATTTTGTCAAGAAGAACATTCTATGTTTAAGTGTAATAATTATGCAACCAATAAAGAGCGAGTTGCTCAATGTAAGAGTCTGGGCTTATGTTACAGATGTAGTAGCGATAAACACCTTGCTTCCTCATGTTATGGTCTTCAAAATAAATTACGTTATCCTTGTTTCATTTGTAATTCTCACTCTCATATTTCAGCTTTATGTAGTAAATCTCTTCTAGCAGATTGTGAGAAAAAGGGTGGAGCCGGAGCTGGAGAAACATCAAATCAGAAGATACAGGGAAAACTTGTAAGTAATATTGCTATAAATATTGGGGAGGCTGCTTTGCAGCAAAATTTGCTACCTACAATGTCTTTAAAACTTAAAAATAAAAATAAAAATGCTATTTTACATTGTGTCACAGATTTAGGATCACAATGTAGTTTTTTAAAGCCTAGTGTTTTGCGGAAACTGCAAATTGAGGAAAACAGTGTAAAAGATAGCACTAATGAAATAAAAACATTTTTAGGGTCACATCATAAAATATTAAAAAGGGTCTACATAGACACCTATATAGAAGATAAAATTTTAAAGCTTCCTTTTTTCATTGATGACGTAGATCTTAACTTTTCAGTGAAAGGTTTGGATCAGGCTGTTCATGACATGAAAATGAGTAAGTATAAATTATCTAATAAATTTCTCACAAACGTACGAAATGACAAATTTGAAAATATCGAAGGATTAATAGGGGTCGATATTTTACAGTATTATAGCAAGTTTACTTTTACCCAATGCATGAAAGGTACAGCTATCGAGGTGAGTGATGGTTTGATTCCCTTAGGGGATATCAGAAATTTCTTAAATGAAGATCAGTCAAATATAACTGATCATGAAACTGCATTTCAGGAAGAGTCGCCTGTGTCATGACTAGGTTATGATATAATCGATTCTTCTATACAAAATATCGAAACTCCAACTGTGACATCAAAAAATAAAATAAATTGTTCTAAGTTAGTACATGACATTATAAATCCTATTATTTCTTATTTCAATCCTCTGAATTTTGTAAAAAATAATCCAGACTTAGATTTAGGTTTAGAAAATTTGTATAGTTTAGAATCTATAGGTATTGTTGATAGTAATGATATCAGCGATATCGATAAAAAACTCATACACGAGTTTGAAAAGGGAATAGAGCTGCGTGATGATAGTCATTATTATGTGGAGTTACCTTGGTACAAGGACAAAATTAACAAGGTACCTTCTAACTACCACGTAGCCATTTCAGCAGTAAAGCGAGTGTATAAAAATTTAAAAGATCGTGATTTAATCGATCGATATTCTGAAGCATTCACACAACAATTAAATGAAGGTATAATCGAAAAAATAAATGTGCTTCCTGACCAACTAAAAAATTATGTCTGGGTACCACACAGACCAATAATAAAGGAAGTGCAACAGGTAACTACTAAGATCAGACCAGTATTTAATTGTAGCCTTAAAACAGACGCAAATCCATCTCTGAATGAAGCTGCTTTTCCGGGCATTGATCTTATGAGTTCTTTATTTAAAATATTATGTAATTTTAGGTGTAACAAATATGTTATCGTTTCAGATGTAAAATCTGCATTCCTACAGATCAGATTAAAATTAGAAGAAGACAAGAATCGATTGGCGTTCCTATGGTATAACAAAAATCAAGAATTAATCACATATCGATATGCCACGATTATTTTTGGTATGGCTTCTTCTCCATTCATCTTGAATTACGTCATCAAATATCACACAGATAAGTATACTAATGATCTTTGTTCTTATGTTTTAAAAAATTTTCTTTATGTAGACAATCTCATTTATAGTCATTCTGATGAAACCATTCTTGAAACCCTTTACAGAAAATCGGTTGAAAGGATGGAAGAGGGTGGATTCTATTTACGTTCCTGGAATACGAATCATAAAAGGCTCAAAGACCTCATGATAGAAGACGACCGTGCTGAGATGCATGGTTGTGAAAACGAAAGAATTTTGGGATATCTATATAATATGGAAGCGGATACAATGGCTCTTGATAATTTCAACATAGCAGGTAGTATCGAAACTAAACGTGAGTTATTGTCCCAAATATCCAAGGTTTTTGATCCCCTGTCATTATTTTTGCCTGTAACTATAAAGGGTAGGCTTCTGATGAGACAAACTTGGCAGGTTCAGACTCAATGGGATGAAAGGGTAAGTTCCGATATTTCTGCACAATATCGAAAATTGAGTAACGATTTGATCTTGCTTAAAAATCTTTCATTTAATCGATTTGTTTTCGATTATGATAACAATGCTACTTTAAATATATTTTGTGATGCTTCAGCATCAGCTTATGGCTTTGTAATGTATATTGCCTCTGAATGTAAATCATATATATTATTATCGAAAGCAAAAGTTGCTCCTTTAAAAAATAGAACTTTGCCTACTCTTGAGCTATTGGCAGTATATTTGGCATTTAAATGTCTTCCTCAAATACTTTCTGCTTTCAATTATAACTTTAAAGAAATAAACATATTTGTCGATGCTCAAATAATATTAGCTTGGCTTCTATCTCCTAAAATTAAAACTAAACAAATTTTTATAAGAAATAGGTTGAGCGATATTAAAAATAAAAAATCGGAAATATTAAAGGAATTTAGTTCAACGATTAATTTCCTCTATGTAGAGACCTCACAAAATCCGGCAGATTTAGTAACTAGGGGAATTTCCTTTAGGGAATTTTCCAATAAATTTCAAATATGGGAAAAGGGACCATCTTGGCTTTCATTAGATAAAAACCAATGGCCCAAGCATGAATTAAAATGTTTATCAGAAGAAAGTAAAATGCTAATCGATACACATATCGTAACCAATATCGTATTAAAAAACGATTCTGTAGAACCTATTTTGGATATTAATAAATTTTCAAGTTTGCATAAGTTACATAGAGTAACAGCATACGTGTTCCAATTCATTTTCAAAACTAAAAAGCAAAATAAAGATTTCCATCTTAGAAGTAAAGAATATTGGTTAAAAATAATGCAAAATATCGATTTTGAAAAAGAAATAGCATTCTTAAAATCACCTTCTGACAAAGTCCCAGAATTGGTTAAAAGATTAAATTTATTTTTAGATGACAATGGTTTTTTAAGAACCAGAGGTAGAATAGCTAAAACTAATTACTACGATTATAATATTATTAATCCTATTTTGCTTAGTAAAAAACACCATCTCACAAAGCTCATTGTTTCTGATTGTCATCTTGCATGCAAACATTTGGGACTTCAAACTACATTAAATATGGTACGTTTGAAAGGGTTTTGGATCACTAAAGCACGTCAAACAGTCAAAAACATCATTGAGTCGTGTCTTATTTGCAAAAAATATAATTCTTTCACTTTCAATTATCCTAAATTTACAAATTACACACAAGCTCAAATGGACTTTTTCAGACCATTTAAGCATACTGGAGTTGATTTCACCTCTCATTTTTGGATAAAAGATGGCTCTGTAGAAAAGAAAATGTATATATTAATTTATACTTGTTTGAATATACGTGCAGTTCATTTAGACCTATTACCTGATATGTCCACTCAATCATTTTTATCATCTTTCATGCGTTTCACAAACATTTATGGAATTGTAGATTTTTTGTATTCTGACAATGCCAGAACTTTTGCTCTCGGTGGTAATGCTATAGAAAATTCTTTAATTTCAGATGAATTTCAGGAGCATATGAGAATCAACAACATTAAACATGTAAGATTGCCTCTGTACGCACCATGGATGGGTTCTGCATGGGAGAGAATGCTTCGTATCCTGAAGAATTGCATCTACAAAACAGTAGGTCGTTCTAAATTAAATTATTTTGATATGATTTCTTTACTTTCCAGCATTCAAAATTCAATAAACAACAGGCCTCTGACCTATGTGGAGTCCTCTCTGGATCTAGTACCTCTGACTCCAAATTCATTTTTGAAACTACATGGAAGTGCTTCACTAACAGTGAAAACAGATGAGGATCCGGATGACCCTTTGTGGGAAGGAGAACCTGCTTCACATAAACAGCTAAATGATCATTTGCTATTTCTGCAGCAAAAATTTGAACACTTTCGCACCATTTGGTATGAAACATATCTTTTAAGTTTACGTGAGTATAGTTATGATTTATATCAAAACGATTGGGTTAACCGCATTAAGGTGGGTGATGTGGTATTAATAAAAAGCGCCACCAAAACTCGCCCATATTGGCAGTTGGGTAGAATTATAAAGCTAATACATGGTGCAGACAACTGTGTACGCACCGTGATGCTAAAAAAGGGTGATGGCAATATAGCTCATTACCCAATCAATATATTGTATCCAACAGAAGTGTCTGTAACACATAATGGTGACAAAACTAATAAACCCATAGAATTAAATAATACATCTGATAAAGATGAGGGTGTGAGGAAAGTTCCTCAAAGACAAGCGGCTATTACCGCTCGTAAAAAAACCAAAGATATTTTTAGTTTGTTTGATTAATTTATTTAGTTTATTGACAATCTCTTGGGTGTTTTGGCGGCTGCGACCTTCCTTTTTCATAAAGCAATGTCGCAGCCCCGCGCCCGGAATGTGTAAAAATTAGAATTTAAGATACACTTATCATCATTATCATCTAAATAATATAAATATTTCATTCTCTTCATTCATTCATTAATTCATTCATTTATTAATATAAGAGACGACAATATCAGCCCTGAAAAAAGTCAACCACCTAAAAAAGGTTTACTTCGAAAGGCGATTATTGTCAGAAAAAGGTTCTTTCTATTTACTACTGCTATTGTTGTAAGACTTGTTGCTATTTAAAATTATTGTTGTGCACAACAGAACAATTGTTCGGAAAAGGATTGTTCCATTTTTTAATAATAATTTATATCCTTGTTTCATGTGAGTTTGTGCCGCTTTCAAGAAGAAACCGAAGAAAAGCGGATTTAAAAGAAGTGAGAACCAAAGACAAACGGTTAAGAAAAATATCCCGGTCTTTTATGCAACCTCGTTTTCTTCAAACACTTCAAACTAAGGCATGTGATTAAGGAAGTCTTTACTTACAAAACTAACTAGAAGGAAGGAGATGCAACTACGACTTTCCCCCATAGAAAAGCAACAACTTTTCTAAATTTGATCAATACAGATTGTACAGGGTAAGATATTGTTCGTCTCAACATTCTTTCATTATAATTTATCATTATTTATTCATTGCTCATTCATAATCATTAAATACATTAATTAACAAATATTCCTGTATTTGTTGCAGGCGTTGTATCCTGGGCAATGGATTAATCATGGCAACAAACACTATCTATTACGACAACGTTAGCCGTCTCATGATTTAAAACTATAACTATTTATTTATATATATATAAGTTTAATAAAATTTCTTCTCTTTTTCTCTCCTCTTCTACTGTACTTCGCCCTTCAATAAACTTAAACTAGGAACGGGCTTTTAATCGAGAGACCTTAGATGAAATTCATTATTCAAATATCAAAATATTTTTAAAAATATATATATATATATATATATATATATATATATATATATATTATATATATATTATATATATATATATATTATATATAAATAGAATTTATATATTATTATATAGTATATATATAATATTAATATATTTATATTATATATAAATATATATATATAATATATATCACAATATAAATATTTTAATAAAGACCGTTTTCGTTTTCGTCAATTGTGCTTACGCTCGGGAAGGAATTCTTACACAGTTTTAGAACGAATTTCGTGCAAAACGACCGCGATTTCCTACGAGGTTTACTTTTGTTTACAAGCAATTGGAGTAAGCTTTTGTGATGGGGCCCATCGATTTGGAGTAAACAGAAATAAAAACATAGCAAATGGTTTATATTACAAATAATTGATCAACTATTGGGATGGAGTTTGTCCATTTGGAAGAAATTATATTTAAATTTATTTTATTGAATGAAACATTCATCAATTCAAACGAACCTACCACGTCGCCATATTATTTGTTAAATTTTTGTGTAAGCACGTCCTAAATTTATCAATAAATTTATTATCAATAGATGTAAATATTTTGTAGACTTGTATCATGTCCCCTCTGAGAAGTCGCCTTTCTACAAAAAACATTCCTAACTCCTTCAACCTCTCCTCATAGCTTTTACCCTCAAACCCAGAAATCATCCTTGTTGCTCTACGTTGCACTTTCTCTAGCACATCTAAGTCTTTCTTTAAATAAGGGGCCCAAACTTGTGCACAATACTCTATTATTGGCCTAACATCAGCTATTTTTTATTAAAAAAAAACAAAAAAAA
>JABUQX010020888.1:52500-57500 GCA_015478945.1 Trachelipus rathkii
ATATATATATATATATTATATATTATAACTTTTGAAGTGATTTATAATAATAATTTTAATTATTATTCTTTTTTCGTTTTAAATAAATTTTGCTTATTCTGACAGTTAGTCGTGTAATAAAATTTTATAGTATGTAATTTTGTGCACATTATATTGATTTCAATAAATTATTTCTGTTTTTAAGTAATCATATATATATATACTATATATATATACCGGTATATATATATATATATATATATATTATATAATATATATATATATATATATATATATATATATATCTTCAATATATATATATAATAATGTATATATATTATATATATATTATATAATAATATAATATATATATATATATATATATATATATATATATATATATTATATTATATATAATATACTATATATTATATTATATAATATATATTATTATAATATATATATATATATATATATATATCTATATATATATATACCGGCTTATACTATATCACCGGTATATATATATCATAATATATATTAAATATATATATATATATATATATATTATAATATATATTATTATATATATATATATATTTATATATATATATATATATATATATATATATAATATATAATATATATATATTATATACTATATATATATATATATATATATATATTATATATATTATATATATATATATATATATATATATATATATTGTAAGAGTTAAGGGTTTGACTGGTACTATTCTATATAGTGTATTATTGTACTTTTATTTTTAAGTGATTATGATTTTAGATAGGTATAGTTGTAGGCTGTTAAATTGTTAATATGGAAAGTAATATAAACTTTAAAAATGAATTTAAAATTTTTTTGTCCCATGGTAGTCTTTAAACCTCGTTACGAAGAAGAATGCATTTTAAGTTGAAAAGATATCCTATAATATATTGATTTTCTATTTTAACTATATAAATTTTGTATTTTCAAAGATCTATTTAAATCGTATAAACTTTTATCTCAAAAATAGATAAATAAACAGAATGGCCCTATTTCACATAGAGGGCATATCTAACGTATCATCGTCACTGCACAAGAATGCCTATAGGACTCTTCTGTAGGCACTCTTTCATACATTTATATACAGCACCCATTACCTACACTTCTTTGCAACCAAACGCTCTTTTAAGAGCTTGAAAGAAGATGGCGTGGTTAGAAGACACATTAAAAAGGCGCTTCTCATCCACCTTCCTCATTTTCCTATAAAAAGTTATCAACCTTCTTATTAATGATGTTCTTCTGATAGAGCTGAGCACACAGTCTTATTAGAGATTTATTATTATATCTTTTAAGAAACTGCAAAAGATTCGATTAGTTGTTGAAAATTAAAATTATAGCGACTATACAAGTATAACATATATTTAAAAGAAGAAATCTTACTATTGGTCTAGACATAAATATCCCTCATTGTAAGATTTATATTATATCATATCTGAGGTCAAATCTTAGTTGCCAATTAATATTATATATATACGTATTCATAAATGGGAGAGTACATATATTTTTATATTATTGGTAATATTAATTATTATTATCGATTATATAAGTGGATTTATATAAGAATTATGTTCATGCGGACTTTAATTGTCAAGGATCCTTTGCACTAGAAAAATAATGTATAGACATGTGGTTAATTACTTTTATTAATTAAAATTGAGGATTTTCCTTTTGTAAATGGCGTGAATTTAAAAATCCCGTAATAACTGAATGAGCTGCCTATATCACACAAAAGTATATTTATATTATATGAGAACCGCTTTCTCATCTAGAATCTTTGCACTAGAAAAATAATTATGCATTGGTTAATAAAAAGTGTTCCATCCATGTTTGTTATTTGAAAAGAGTTATATATAAATAAAAATCAGAGTTGATATATATAATGTAAGTATTTATATATGTTTTTTCATTTAATAATAATTTAATTAAATTTAAACTTATATCTATCTATTATATTAGCTAGTAGTTATATATCACAGAAATAATATAAAATATATAGCTAATTTATTAAATATTACATAATATATACATTATTTTTATTAATAAAAATCATTAATAATATAATATATATATAGTCACTATATATATATATATAATATACCATATTATTATAATAATGACACATGTTTATGAGAATATTTTTACTTATATTCGGCAGTTTCAATATGCCAACACCGTAAAATGTCAATCTACTATAGCCAACGTCTGAATCACATATCCGATCAGAAAGTAACCTCAAAGCAGGACTCTGCTCAGTGTCTAAGGCCGTTCAATTCGGACATATTAACTCCGATCGCTAATCACTTTGTATTACTCAATGAATTAACACTCTCTTGAAAATTTAAATAATCTGAAGTTTTTCGTTTGATCCTGATACATCTCGTCACATAAGAGGCCTTCTCCATACGGAGAGATCAGATATCAAGTCACAATATCGATCCAAAGTATTGAGTTCTCAACATAATGATTTTTGTACTCACGAAGATCAATAATCCATTATCTAGATCCTTAAAATATTATATAGAGCCACTAACGTCTTTCTTCCTACCTATCACATAGTAACACTTTCCTTGGTATCTATGTCTAAAAAACGCTCTTATCTCACCATTATCGAGCCTTAGTCATTCTGCTGTTAGAATACATGCTGTATCTTCCTTGGGTGAAATATTCTAATAAAACTGACTTAATCTAAACTAATATTCTCGTATACGCATTTTTGAGATAACTCCGGATTCTTTCTTTCATAGAATGTAACATGTCGGCACCGTTTACATATTATTGAAGTTACTACTTCAATAAGTTACTTATATACTGTAACGTTGAGGCGATACCATATAACTAAAAGCTTCTTGTTGAATCAATGGGTATAAGGATTTTATAATCCCGAATCTGATGAGCTCGCATAAGAATGTCTGATTAGAGGCCGATTCGAACTGTTTGTTGTATCGTCTTGTTGTGATATTATGTGTTGTCTGTGGCTGTTTTTGTTGTTGTATGGTTGGTTCGATAAAAGTCAAAAACTGTTGTTGCTGTTCAGTTAGTGGATGTAAGGTTTTGGTGTTAATTATTTCAGTCACACTAATCGTGTAGGTGTAAAACCACTAACTTCTCATATTGAGCAAGCACTCTTGGTTATCCAAAGGAGCTGATTACGTGTAAAGATGTAAAGGTAAGATACAACACCCCTCCCCCTTCTCTGCTCACATCCAAGCATCTTCTTCCTATATCTTCTAAGCCTTTCCTCCGTTACCCCCAAATAGTTACTAATAATAATACGTAATCATTCCGCGACTCTGTCCAGGCACGTAACCACCTTTTAAACTCTCTTCCTAACCTTTTCTTCTTGTTTAAGATTTAGGCCATAGAGAATATATTGTATAAATTATTCATCTTCACAGATCAGTTTACGTTTTTTTCAGAAGGGTTTCGGTTTTAAATATATTTCTCATTAATAGGTATAATCTTGTACTTAAGACAGTGTTACTCATTTATTCACGGTCTTTAAAGTGTATGATAATAGTCCTTTGTCCTCCAATCTCGGTGGTAAAGATTTTGTACGCATTTAACACTCGTATTAGTCCTTAGGATGAAGCTCATAAGATTAAATAAGAGAGAAAGGGGAGGAGGGATGAAAGAGTTATTGAATCAAATATACTTTTAAATATACTTTTAAGAACTCTTTAGGCGTTGAGAGGGAACATTTGGAGGTAGCTACAAACATAGACCTGAGCATATCCTCTTTTCAAAACAAGATTAAATATGGCGTGTTTTAAAGACAAATCCCTCATTACTTATTTGTGAAAGAATTCGTGTTTAAAAATAGCGGGATGTTAAATGATGCAGAGAAATGTGAACAGTTTCGGCTGTACGCCTCATCAAGTTGAAATATCAAGGATGTAATTTTTTTCTGGGTAAACTTCTTATTGGGTAGTTATAGATTTTTCGATTTGGAGTGCATTAACTTTCCCTTGTGGTTTTAGTAAACGCTTGTTGGTAAAACACTGTAACACATATGGATTTTAATACAAAGGCTTTTGATCGAAATATCTAACCTCATATTTTTATTAGTTTAATATAGAAAGGTATCGCAACACCATGTAGGACAAGCAACAGCAAGTATCAAGGACCGGACATAAATTTACCAACGCGTCCTTAGATTGATAACCTGACTATGAATAAAGGTTTTGCGTTTATGTTATAAATGGAGATTGTTAACTCGTTAGATCAATAGATCAATAGATACCAACATGGACCGGAGCGTGGAAAGGGGTGGGAGGGTTGATTGATTTCTGATTGTACTGATTTGGATGCTAAAACTAATTTTTTACCGTTACATAAAACATAGTTACTTAAAGGTGTAAGTCGCGAACTTTGTAATGGTAGTAGTTTATGTCGTACGTTGGTGTTGTCTAGGTTTGTCAGATTCAGATATAACTCTTTCTTAAGTTCGAGTGTATGTATTGTTAGTTTACATATGTAAAAATAACAATGTTATGTTTAATGATATATTCGTTGGTAGTATATAAAGAACTTATTTTTTGTACTATAGTTATTGCTGTTGTTGTTGTTGTTGTTGTTGTTGTGTTTTGTTGTTGCGTCTACAGAAATTATACTTTTGAACGGATATCGGTTAGTTCGTATGTCTTTCTGGTTTACTTGTTTATAGATATGGTTTTTAAAGAATGAATCTCAGATTACTATCAAGGTTTTTAGTACTACGAATTTCCCCAGTAATGACATTTTCGCTGTCTGGTACATTGATATCCAAATCGTCTTTGATCTGCTACCTACGGGATGATCTCTGTGAGCGAGACCTTGTAATATCCAACCGATGATGTGGATTACATTTTTTCGTAAAACGAATGGAAGCAATATATTACCTGTATCAATGGGTGTGCAAAGTAATGGATCTTCACATCCTTTAACTCATCCATTGAAGATTCCTTCAAGATACTAT
>JABUQX010020888.1:72500-90000 GCA_015478945.1 Trachelipus rathkii
TTAAATGATAGGTTAGGTTAGGTTAGGTTAGGTTAGGTTAGGTTAGGTTAGGTTAGGTTAGGTTAGGTTAGGTTAGGTTAGGTTAGGTTAGGTTAGGTTAGGTTAGGTTAGGTTAGGTTAGGTTAGGTTAGGATTAAATTTCAAAATTAATATATTTTTTTTTTATTTGTTAAAAGGACGCTTAAAAAATCATTGAGGGTGGGCAATTACCATGCCCTAGATTCAAAAAAATTAAATGCTAGATTAATTAAGAAAATATTTCTTACATACGATAATAAAATCGTAAAAAATTACTTTAGAATGTTTAATTTTATTTTTCTTATTAGTTCATAAAAGACGTTATTAAAACAAAAACGAAATTAAATTGATATAATATTCTGAATTTCTCATTAAAGTTAAAAAAAAAAAAAAATAAATAAAAAGAAATCAAAATCTATCATGAATTTTACCCTATGAAAAGTTTATACCATTCAAAAGTTTATAACATTTATCAAAAAAAAAAAAAAAAAAAAAAAAAAAAAAAAAACAAACAAAAAGCAAAGTTTCATTAATAATAACAAAAACAATCCTTAACCTTTTACAATATATATTTGGAAATATATAAATGAGTTCGATCGTTGTTTGTTGAAACTTGAGAATTGACAAGAAAGTAAATGAAACACAAGCACACACACACACACGCTATATATATATATATATATATATATATATATACTAATATATATATATATACCTATATCATATATATATATTATATAGTATATTAATATATATATATATATAATATATATATATATATATATATAATAAATATATATATATATAATATAATATATATATATATACTAATATATATATATATATAATTATATTATATATATATATAATTATATATATATAATATATATTATATATATGAAATTCAGTTACGATCTTTCTCCTGAAATTTTTTGGGAAAAAGAAGAAATATTTTCAATGGAGAGGGAAAACAAAATTTACATTTACTGCAAAGAAAATAATGTTGATAATTTATAAAATATTTAAGTAAGATTAGTTAAGTAAGTAAGTAAGTAGTAAGTAAGTAAGTAAGTAAGTAAGTAATTAAGTAAGTAATAAGTAAGTAAAGTATTTAAGTTGCGTTAGGTATTATAAGATTTAAACTTATTGCTGGCAACTTAATCTTTATGCTTATGGTTAAAAAAAAAAAATTCAAACTTTTTTAATTTTATGCTCATGGTTAAAAAAAAAAAAAAATACCTCTAAAGTTAGGAAAAATACAAAATTTTAGCAAACACACTTTTTCGGTGAGAGATCGTAATTGAATAAGACAATATATTATATATATATATATATAATATATATATATATATATATATATTATATATATATATATTATTATATATATATATTATATTATATATTTATATATATATATATATATTATATCATGACATTTGGGATTAATATATTTTAATCAAATAGTTATAGATAGCATTGTGAAAAATAAATCAAATTATAATAGAGAATAATTAATTTTAAATATAGAACGACCTCTTCTATCTACCTACATTCTCTTACTACTACAACTACTAACAATAATAAAAAATTTAGTTTCAATAATAATAATAATAATAATAATAATAATAATAATAATAATAATAATAATAATAATAATAATAATAATAATAATAATAATAATAATAATAATTAATGAGATAATAATAATACTCAAATCTTTTTGAAGTCGGAAGTAGCATAAGAAGGTCGTAAAATTATAATAATAATAATAATATAATAATTTAATAATAATAATAATAATTAATAATAATTTAATGAATAATAATAATAATAATAATAATAATAACAATTAATAATTAATAATAATAATTAATAATAATAATAATAATAATTATAATAATAAATAATAATAATAATAATAAAATAATAATAATGCAATAATAGAGTGAGGGATGAGACTGAGATAAGAATGATAATAATATAATGTTAATAAAATAATAATTAATAATAATAATAATAATAATAATAATAAATAATTTAAAAAAAAAATAATTTTTCTGGACATTAATAATAATATAAATAATAATAATGAGCAGTAATAAAAAGAAATAGTAATAATAATAATTAAATAATTAATGCTAATACTTACAATAGGAAAATAACCAAATAATAAATAGTAGATGTGCTGGCGAGAAAAGTAGTAGGAAGTGATGGAATATTACATTAAAAGAAAGGGGAATAATAATAATAATAATAATAATAATAATAATAATAATAATAATTAATAATAATAATAATAATAATAATAATAATAATAATAATAATAATAATAATAATAATAATAATAATTTAATAATAATAATAATAATAATAATAATAATAATAATAAAATAATAATAGAATAAATAATAAAAATAATAATAATAATAATAATAATAAATAATTAATAATAATAATAATAATAATTAAAAAATAATAATAATAATAATTAATAAATAATAATAAATAATTAATTTATAAGACATTTATCAAAGTATAGATATAGAACATCTGATATATATATATATATATATATTATATATATATATATATATAATTATATATATATATATATATATATATATATTAATATATATTATATTATATTATATACCGAAATGTTATCACAGCCTATTTATTTTAAAATTCTAAGTGCCGACGACTAGTTGAGATATCTCAGGAAAATAAAAGTCGCCAATAGACTTAACAATTTTATCTTGACGCGCCACCGAACAGGGACTTGATTGTCTTTTGTTCCCGCCGCGCGCACAGAAGTAAGTTGATTGGTTCAGACCCAAATATCACTGAAATTCTTTAACCCATCGTCCAGAATTTATTTAGGCTAACTTTAATGGCTAGAACATTATAGATTCCACGATCGTATGCTAGGGACCACCAATCCCAAATAGGGGAGTTTAGATCGAGAAATTTAAAACCTGAAAAACATGGGAAAAACGCTTGAACTAGATTCTTGGTAACAATACACCATTGTTGCACAAGACCAGAGGAAAGTAACACTCCCCTAACTGACACTGACAATTGAAAAGGACTACTATCACTAACCCGATGAAAATCGAACGCCCATTAATCCACTTTGTTCAGAACATTACAAAAATAGAAACTCCAGAAAGACGAAAATCTTAGATGAGTGATAGATTGGCCTCGAACCAAGCGCTCACACAACGTAAACGCTTGACCACGAAAGACTCACCCGAGATGACCCGAAAACCTTAGTTAGTTGGAACCCCATTACGAGAATCAAAGAAGCCAACTCATTTGCACGCTTGTGCTAGATGTAATTCCATGAAACAATCCAAAAAATTTATTCTTAGATCCTCACAGCCTACGAATTATGATAAGGAAATAGTGAAAAAAGGTTGGTTTCCCCCAGTCGAAATCTCAACTGTTAATCATACACCTTTGATACTTTACACAACGTAACTCCGCTCATTTTACATAAACAACCGATAACAATCTCCCCGTTCACAACACACAACAGTGGATTCAAACATTAGGAATACCGGATACAACACAGAAGCCTTTCGACATTGGTTTACACATACAAATCACCTAGCACCTGGTCTTCAATACGCATATAGACTCTTCCTAAGTGACGAACAAAAGCGTACCAAAGTGCACACTATAACTACCACGTAGCACAAAACAGAATAGAGGCCCATTTACCCACAGTGAATGGTCACCCCCACCTTAGTATCCTGTACTAACGCACTCCAAGACAATCCAAACACAGCTTGGACGAGGCCCTGCCCCTCATAATTATAACTAAATAATCCTGTATCCCATTGAACCCTCAAATGCAGTATCATTTAGAATTGTTAGAAGGAGCTATTAGTCTCTTAAATCAACTGGTAACAAGCTTTACAGCCACAACAGACTACAGGCAACAATCCACCAGTATATCCACTATTAATAATAAACCCCAATATTAGAATACTCACCTTTCAACCCATGACTATACCAGAGGTACCCTTCCTGAAAGAATTCCTATTAACTGCAGATATAATTCGCTACATGGAAAAATTACTTACACTAATCCACCGCCTGCTGTGTGTATCAATTGCATGAAGTCCCCCGTCGCACATTGTTGATCGAAAGAAACCTCGCTATGTTATTATTTGTCAGAAGGTGGGCCATATGAAATGAATCAATGTTAACACAACCTCGGCTATTTGTAGTTTTAGTCAAGAAAGGAGCCCATATCACGACTAGCTCGAAATCCGTGAGCTCGTAAGACCCAATGTTGTTTCCTCAAAATGCTCATAAGCGATAGTTTGTCTTATTTGTAATAAAACTTCACATCCTGCGGCAATCAGTTGTCTTGTAAAAGGACATTCCCTCATGAAAGACAGAATTGAGAAAAATATAATAGAGAGAATCAAGTCAAAGTTTCTCCCATAACATCTTCTTTTTAACAAACTCATAACGTCAGAAACGTCGCCCACTCATAAATTCTTCTTTGAAGGTGAACAAATGAACTTCCTTCCCAAAATGATACCCCATCATTACCCCCTCATAGGTATGTAGAATCTTGTGAATATTGCCATTTATCCCATTTGGATGGAAAGTGCATGGGTGCTGTAGTTGAAAGCTCTTCCCAACCGAAAATCGTCGTTCTAGACTGTACCCTCTCCTCCATATACAGCAGTGCAAAACCCGGTGGCAAGAAAACCATCGAGTGTCACATATTTCGCTGTTCCCTTTAGTCCTCAAAGTACAAATGAACCCTATTAGGAAAATCGATACACAAAGTATACAAATGACGCGTCGTTAGGCCGAAACCCATTGGTCTACCTTTCATTCTCCAGCTTAAACGAATTGAAAAGCAAGATGGAGAAAAACGCTAGATTTCAAAATTCAATAAAAATTGTCTGTAGCTCAAAGTATGAATGACTTCAACCTTTGTATGAACTGTCCTTTATCCTTATTCCTGTGACAACCCCAGCCTTTTTTTATTTTTTATTTACGAATGACTATCTCAGTACTTCTCGAAGCATAGTCACCCTTGCGATCCTGAGTACACCTTATAGCTGTCACTGAGACTGTGATCTAACAATAAGGTTATCAGGCGCTACACGAACCGTTCATTCATATACTGTGTATCATTTTTACACATAATAGGTTCCATTCTGTACTTGGAACTAAGTGAACAAGCAGAACTTCTGACAACGACCTGGTTTTCCTCACACGGGTTTTGCACTGCAAGATGATAGAAGAGGGACAGTCTAACGACCATCCGCGTTGGGAGATAGAGCTTTCAACTACAGCCCCAGCACTTTTCCATCAAAACTTGGGATAAATTGGCATATTCACATATCATCTCCACATACAACCTAATGACGAGGACCAGTTAATGATGTGTGGCCAGGTATCCATTTGGTCACAGAAGGTTCATTTCCTTCGATGAGAATTTCATGAGTGTCACGTTTCTGACGTTATATTTTTAAAAAAAAGCATTGTATATGTGCAAGAAACTACTGACTATGAATTCATCTCTATATTTTTCTCAATCTGTCTCAGAAAGTCCTTTTTCAAACCAACTGATCCAGGATGTCGACTTTATTAACAAAGAAGTGACAACAACTATCCTACATGAACACATCTTTGACTGACAACAACCAATGCCGCGGTCCTTACGAGCTACTAAACATTCCAGACCATATCTTTATAGAGCTCCTTCTTACAATAACTACAAACTACCGATGGTAATTCCGTACACACTTGATTCATGTCTCATGGCCCCACCACCTATCCTGACACATACAATAACGACTACCTGAGCTTTCTTATCGATCGTGAAAACCTGTGCCACGCCGGCGACAATTCTCGATGAGCACAGTTGACTACACACAGAGCGTGGCTGGGCATTATAACGAACTGTCTTAATCCATAGGCAATAACCCTTATAGGAACACTCATCATTCTAGTGACACCACGGGCGCCACACGGGCATACATGGGCAATTTTAGAAAGATATTCACTATCCAATACTCGGTGGATGTATATAATGGACACCAATACATAACTGGATGACTCCTTGTTCTGTATCCATCTCATGTAAGCTTGATTACCAGTCTCATTTAAGAGACTAATCAGCTTCCTTCTACACAAATTACTACAATCGATACACTCGCATCTTGAGGGTCAACTGGGATTACCAGATTATATAACCATATAAATCTATGAGGGGCACGGCCTCGTCCCACACTTTATCTGGATTCTGCCTGGCACAGTGGAGTATGACATGACAAACCCAAACAACGCGCTAGGTGACCAACCACTGGGAGTAATACCGCATCTATTCTGTTTTCGCCTGCTACCCGGTTAAGGACTACGCACTCCTCTGTACTTGTATTCTTCTACTACAGGACAGACTCCTACATATCTATTAAGACCACACGCAGTGCTAGGATATAGCTGTCTCGTAGGCTAGACCAAATCAAATGCCCTTCTTCTGTGTTTATCCGGATTCTCATGTTTGAACACTGTTTGTTTAAGGGGATTTTAATCTCGTATCAATAAAAATGAACGAACGTAACTTCTGTGAAATGTCATCCAAACAGAGTGTATGCATTAGCCTTGACGATTTTCGACTTAGCGGGAAAACCAAACCTTTTTAATCCAACTATTTCCCTTATCAATAACCATTCGACTGAGGCTGTTGAGGATCTAAATACCAATTTTCCTGGAATTGTTCACTATACATCCTACGACAACGATGCCAATGCCAGGTGGCCTTCTCATACTCTCTCAAGGGGTCACCAATAAACCTAAGGCGCTTTTCCCCGAGCTGTCAATCTACCGGCTGCAAGTCTTTCGTCAACGCTTCACCTAGCTTTGTTGACCATAGTCCGAGCGACCAATCTATCACTCAACTTAAGTATTTTCTCTTTCTGAGTTTTATATTCTTAATTCCGACAAATTGTCGATATCGAGCATAATAATTACACATCCGGGCGCTTAAAGGAACATAGTCCTTTCCCAATGTCAGTTTTCAGTTTGGTACACCATTACTTCCACTACATGATCTGACTACATGCAAAAACAAGGTGTATTTTTCCAGAACGAATCTAGTATACAACAACCTTCTTCCCGATGTTTCCACGGTTTTAACATCTCCTCATGCTATAAACCTACCTATTGTAGGGATTGCTAGGCGTCTCGGATTATATCTCGCAACTCTATAAGTTACGCCATTATAACAATACACTAACTAAATCTGAGCACGACCATGCGGTTACAGAATCACTTCAGTGCATTATTGCAAGGAAACCCAATCAATTACTCTTGCGCCACATCCGGCCGGGAAAACCAAAACGCACAATCAAAAGTCCCACTTTCAAGAGCGCCGAACCAAATCAAAATTTAATCTATCTTATTTAAGCACTCCGAGAGCATGCGAAGAGACCTGCTCGACGTCCTATTATAAATGACACAACCTACCGAGCGAAGACCCTCAAACTTAACAAGATTCCACTCTCTCTATTAATCATATCCGCCTAACTGTTACGTATAATCAAATACCTAACCAAGTCACATAAAGTTATCTCAATGTACTGAAAATATCACACCTCAAATCCGGTTCCCACCCTATCCACCGACTCATGCCTTCCCGACAGATACTATGTGATCACCTTCTGGCTTCTCCTGCCCCGCTCCACACGAGCTATCAGGTCGTACGACACACCAAAGTTATTACCTAAACGCTAGCGGGATTTACTAGACTCCACCGATGCACCATTGACAGGCTTCACTTCATACACCACGCTCGTCCCTATAAAAAGGGGAGTGTTAACAGGAGTTCACTTTTCTCCTGTGTTTTCACCAACCGTAAGCACAAGGGACGCCAAAACCAACAAAACCAAAACAAAAAGCAAAAGCGAAACCAAAAATAATCGCGAGACCCGGGAACTTATCAGAAAACTCAGTACTCTCACTAAACCTCGTCATTATTCAATGTAATAAATGAAATCAGAAGGGGAAATAAATACAAAAAGAGTAGCTTTTTTATACAGGAAAATACGGCAAGTTTATTAGCTGGAGGTTATACTCGAACCTGTAACGTTACTACAATTTTAAAATCATTCATTTCTTGAGGACATAAACGGTGTTAAATAAACTAAAGTTATCACGATACATAGCAAAATGCCATGCATCACTACTATTCTACTGAACCGAATCGGCTTGATATTAAAGAAAAATATGAGACAACAAGATAATTATTCAATCTTCAAGTGACATAAGTAACGGAGAAAGGTTGTCAAATCATAAACAAGAAGTACCAAGAATAAAATCGTTAACCAAGGGGTTCCTTCGTCATTATTACAAAGAATCCAAGATAAGAACTTTAACCGGACAACATGGTAGGGATCTGAATGAAATACAAATTACAATCAAACAAAATATTAAGAATCAATAGTAATGAACCAACTTTTGGTTCTTGTTCATCAACAAATTCTATCATGACATTACGAGTATTATGCACAGGAGTACAACCTTTTTAAACTAATGAAAACCACAAATTTGTAACTATAAATTAAATATATATACAACAAATATAATATTAAAAGTACAGGTAAACCTCTTATCGCTTGTGTACGCATAACTTTAATTCACAACAAAAACTAATCAACGAATCTATAAAGATACCAACAGGTGTTAAGAGTAACATCAATTTTCCCAAACACCCATGTGATTTACAAATATACAATAAAGTTCTCTCTCTCTCATAATATAGCTAGTTTATCCACGCTCTTTATCTTAATGGTCGTTTCTTTATATCAACTTCTATTCTATCCGTAGTCTCTTTTCTATTCTTCTCACACTAATCCTTCAAATACCACCTGTCTATATGTTTATTAATAGCTTTCACTATAACTTCCAAGCTTTAGCTTAAAACAAACAGTTAGTTTTCTAAATAGTAGGTATTTGTATTTAAGCAATAATCCATCCTTATTTGAAACTCCACCGAAAAGAAAAATCTCGACGAAGAAAAGAATGTTTTTTCAAAAAGAAACAAACAAAAAAAACATCATCTCGTACAAAGGTATTTGTCCACGACAAAAGAAGAACCTGAAGCAGCAAAAGAACAGTAAGTTATCCTTTCTTTCTTTTCATCATCCAACATGGACAATTTAAAAGGCATATCATAGGTTTCATATGTATTATTCTTAAACTTCTTGTTCAAGTAAAATATGGTTAGTTTCAAGATATCATAACTTACCCCGACCATTCAACAAGCTGTAAACTTGGAGGGTTACCCCTTTTTTAATCTCTTATATTTTCCAAGAGTATGCATCTATGAAGGAATATCGTGAATTTCTAACTCGAAGATCCCTCACGACAAATTACAGTGAAATTGTCTGAACAACAGACAACAGGTAAGTCAATAATCATTAGTTGTACTTATCAACATATTACTTTTCATTACTTTACTGTAATTATTCAATATAAGACGCGGCAATCAACCATTATCTATATAAACTCTTTTTCACTCTAACTTCAATAAATTTAAGGAACCAATTACTCCCTAGACATTCACAAGAAGTTGATGTTTTGTCTCTACTGATAGTTCGCACTTTAACTAGTGGCCCTTTCACACACTATTTATTATTTCATCTCTTTCGATTTCGTCTAGATATATCGACGACGTTCACCATGCAGTGTTTCTTAACAAGTTCTTTGCACTGCGGCATCATATAATCATAATACGGGAAAACAACTCAAAAAAAACTAAAAGAACAACTCATATATAATAAGTAATACAAGTCTCATTTCATAAATAATGATAGTCCAGAAATACATCAAATATTAACAAAAATAAAAGACATATCAATGAATCATGAAAACCTACTCCTAACTTATACATACTATGAATAAATCAGATGATTATTAACGTGAGTTTTTTAGCTTATATTTGGCCACGCCTACTACTTTTTTTTTCCTTTTAGCCAGAACTTCAAGATATCAACCTGATATTTCTAATATTTCCAGAACTAAAATAAACTGATAACTAAATTATCCCAGATCTACTAATAATATAAATCACACAACAAAGAAAAATTAAAGTGCGTAGCGACACGAACTTCCCGTTTAACACACCCAGACTTCTATATATATTAATTCACTATCCATTCTTATACATTGGTATCATACATAATATTGGAGTGTTAAATATTAATACGATACATAAAATGTAGTACTACATATTTATATATATATCTAAGTTCATCACCGTTAAACTTTCGAAAAATTTTAAATTGAAGAATTTTTTGAAATAAAATGATGCAATTTACATAAAATAATAATAATAATAAATAATCAATAATCAATAATAAATAAACTAGGAACTTCAACCACAAGCTTTTCATGATTTTATAAGAATTATGAATTTATATTATTAGAATCAGTTTCAAATCATTTAGATTTCAACCTGAACAAGAAGTTATAATTTCCTTTAAAAATATCTCGTTGTTATCAGACTAATTTATCAGTAGCGATGCCACTTCAATTTAAATTCTTAGATTCTTCCCGACGCGCTTTCGTCTCGATATACTTGAAGGACATCTTCAGAGGATTATCGCTTGTCCAGGATGAATAGATCTTCAAATTGTGAGACTATATAAATAATTAAATCAAATGATATATGAACGACTTTGTGATTTAAATAAATATTATATTTCTGATTTATAATTTCGGTTCTAACGGATTTAACGAATCCGACAATTTTAACGTTTCTGTCCGTTTTAGGAGTTCGAACGGTATAAACGGGGACTAGTGTTCATAGAAATAACTTACATCAATAGTTGGAATTGACCACCATGTGCCGTGTTGAAATGTTCAAAGCAGTGTTGCTGGGAACCCTCGTCAAGCGTCGGATGTGTAGCGTGAGTGAACAATAGATACTGACCACAATACGTATAGTACTCCAGGTCGTTGGTATCCAAATGACAGAATAAGTATGTCGACGTGACCCAGCGTGACTCGAGCAGTATAAATTTGTACACTACACGTGATGGTTGTCGTCAAACGCATCTCTGTGCTAACAGGATAGATTGACAAGTCTGTTTGGACTATATTGGTATAGTCTGGGCTTTAATTTTGGAGGATCTTCCTTCGTAACCAAACAACTTTAACCCCGTACATTTCTAACTAAATACATGTCGACGACACACCTCACCATATCTTTAGGAAACATAGATCAATACATCAGTTCATCATAGACATTCAAGAGGTGTCATGCTTAAAATTTACATACGAAACTTCGGTTTAATAATGCTATCTGTTTTCTAGACATCAAAATCAGTACATTAATTCTGCACGGCTCATTATCACAGGGGCATTCATGTACAACCCACTTGGCATATATGGTCTGTATAATGAAACCTATGGATTCCTAGTCAGACTACTTTACCAAAGAAGCTATGCGTAAAACCTTAGTCTTACAGAGCTTACAACCTATGTTCAACTTGGAAAACTTTTGATGAATAAATTTGGCCATTTAAGTAAAATTTAAATTAACTGTGATTAATCCACAATATTCAGTTGAAATTTAATTAATAAAAAACCATTACAAAATTATTATTATCTACTTAGTCTGAAAAAATAATCAGAAAAATATCGATAAATTTTTTTCTTCAAAACTTTCTATCTTAATAGACTTTCATAAAGAAGAATGGGACCTTCGTAAGTATTTGAAACTCTCACCGCACCAGCTAAAGCATACCTCCACAAATTCTAAGTCACGGACCTATACATAAGTACAACAACGTCATCTTCTTTAACACAAGGAGATGCTTTGGACCGAACAACCATCACGTTGATTTACATTTAAACTGCCCTGAGTCAGACATGGTACGTCGACATATATGGTACACGACAAATAGATTCTGTCGGACAGCGGCTATATCAACAATAGCTACAAGTCCCAGCCAAATCTTTGACCATTTCCATCACACACCTGCACATGGTCAATTCACTATTAGTACCATTTCTAAACACCTTCACAATTTTCTGATATCAATGCTGAGTCCAGAAACTTAAATTGCGGAAGCCTTCTTACTCAAAACACGCAGACCATGACACTCTCTAAAACATATACACTTCTTGTTAGCATTCTAGATTATACTATACCAAGAATTACATTTCCTAAATCCATTTAGAACATTTATCTTCAACTTAATTGAGTATGAATATATATCATCAATATTTTCACAAGCACTCTATACGGTCTATCTAAGAAAATATATCCTTGTGAGAAAGGCAATGTTATACTCAATAACAAAATGCAGATACGAAGACGCCTCTGACTCCATGCTGCTGGAGAGTGCTAAATAAAAATATATCATCATGTCTTATCTATCCTCATAGGAATTATAGGCTCTACATAAGAACTCATCTTATTATTTTAGGATAAATTGGTCAGAGAATTATTAGTAAGAAAGTGAGATATATATTAGAATGTGTGAAGTAATATAAAAAATTATCAGAACAAACTTTTATAAAATCAATAAAACATAAACATAATAAGATTATATAGAATACATACTTAGTGAGAAATAAATAAAAATCCATATCTATATAATATACCTATAATAATTACATAATCCACTCAATAATTATATTTTAAGTGAGCATAGTGGTGATATATAATGTAAAGCATAAACTAATTTATACCGTGCGAATTGAAACAGAGAATTAAACCATACATCACTCTAATGTGACCTGGTTGCAGTTTTTAAAAATTTCAATCCCTGTAACCTGTAATTTAGATGATCAATTCTATGCTAGTCTCTTGACAAGAAGACTAGACTTTCACAGAAACGACAATGAGAGTAAGGTAACACTAGCCTTCAACCCAGTCAATCCATAATACGAGAGTTCCGAAATTTTTTACTAGCCCTCTTGAGGAAAATTTTCTGTTCTTTCGTTATTATCCTCCCACTTTGGTACACAAGTCATTCAATGATAGTACACCAAACCGTTATCACTACGCCAGACGAGAGCGCGTACACCGTGCTCACCGGAGAGGTTGAAGTGATAGCACAAGAGTGAAGACGATAGTCTACAGCAGTCCAACAGAGTTAAGGTTAGTTTGAGAGGTAAGCAACTAACTCGAGACTAACCATTTAACCCTCCACCATCTGGCAACAGCCATTTTGCAAGGATAATACTATGGTGATTGCGTGTGCCCACACAAACGCGTGGCGTGTGCCCCGATAGAGAACATTATTGAATAGAAATTAGCCTCAATCAGAGCATGTCGACTCGAAATGCAAAACTATATCATATATAATAAGAGAGAATAATAACAGACCATTCTTTCGCAGAAAGAGGCGGACTACTCGAGAGACCCATGTAAGCTGGTGCCCCGCTCAGACCGCAACGCATGATTTCGCGAACACAAGGCTCGCCCTTGCCAGTCGGGCCTGTTAAGATAAGTGATCAAATATGATTGCCAAAACATGTATATAGTAGGCAGTACAGATCGCATATGTTCAGCGAAAATGTCGTTTACTTATTCAGAATATGAGGGCATTATTATATCTAGCTATTAAACTTGTAGATATGAACCAGGTTCTCGTTAACTGGCACGGCCCACTCCCATTCTTTGGACGAGGGATTACAAGTAGAAATAAAAGAATTATTAACTGCAATTATGGTGCCTTAGTTTTATTCCAGGAATGAAGAAAAGTAGAACGTAAACAGACAGAGTCAGTTTAGTGTAAACACACAGCGAAAAAGAAAGAAAAAAATCATTAAAGTGTGACTCTTTCAACAAGGTGGAAAATTATCTATTAAAGACATTTGACGAATTTTATTATTTTTATCACAGAAACCACATTTTCTAATTCTGGGAAAAGATAGAATTCATTCTCTACAATTGGTAGTCTGGGTAGGAAAAGTAAACCAAAGCTAAAATACACCCAAAACATAGCCAATATCATAGCCCCAGAAAAATTACTCATCCTATTTCCAGTTGTACTCATCCAGATATATTTCATGATAGAATAAAAGTATATTAATTACGTGTTTTTACAGATATATATACTAGACAAGAATATATCATCATACTTTGTCGACGGACGGAAAGTCCGCGCTGTATAAATATTAAAATAATATGAACCCAAATAATCGCGCCAGTCCGCCGGGATGCGTGAGAAACATGATCTTTCTTCATCTTTTACCCTTTCCACACGACAACTAAATTAATCTAAGCAAAATTATTTTCAAAATTAAGTCGTCTTAAGCATATTATTTAACTTTATCCGATACTATTAACTTATATACATTAGCTATATATATTTATATATATATATCATTACATCACATATTATAAATATTATATATAATATATACTATATATTATAATATAATTTTTATCGTTAATATAATATATTTAATTAATTATTAATATTATATATATATATATATTAACTATATTATATATATATTATATATAGATTATATTAATACTTCACTATAAACTTCAAATATTATATTTAATATTAATAACTATATATTAAAAGTGAAATTATTAAAAACTTAAAGAAAAAAATTATTTATTTTATATATTATATTATATTAATAGTATATATATTATATTAATATCATTTTAATTTATAAGAGAAAAAATATAATATTATAACATATCATATTGAAATTATTCAATTTTCGTTATTACTTTGCTTGTAATAAATAAAACAATTTTGCAATTTATATATATATTATTATATATATAATATTTATTAAATATATATATATACATACTATTACTTATATATATATACTATTATATTTATATACATATATAGTCATGATATACTATATATTATATTAGATAGATATTATATAACTATCAGAGAGAAATATATAAATTGTACTACACGAGATATTTAAATACATTATTTATATTATTATCTATAATAAGAATATATATTATATACCGTACGTCATAATATAACATATATAGAGACCTATATCTAAGATATACTAATGTATAAGTAATAATAATTAATTACTCATATATATCATTTTAAATATTGGAAATTATGTCGAATATCTCTCATATTAAGTATTATTTCTAGATATTGATTATTGAAGGTATTTGAGTAAACTTTATTTAAATAATATTTGTACATGAATTTCCCTCTTGATTTATTTCTTGCAAAATCATAAAACTATTATTGTTCTAAATTTTACTAAAGTACTTGAGGCTATCATCTAGGTTATAATATACAAATATAAATTAAATTGTTTTCAAATTTGTTTTCTCGAATGATAAAATTAGTATATTTCCTATAATGGTGTTGCCGGCCGAATATTATATTCAAATTTCGGATGGACCTAGAAACGGAGAAAGAATAATGTCGTAAAATAATACCTAGCCGGAATTCCCAATAGAGATAACACCTCTAGTCAGCCACGCGAAAGCATCACATTCCTTCAAAACTTATGTCGAGAGAGAAGGCTCATTCCGGAGACCACTTATCCAGACATACTTACCTACGTTCAGTAGAATTACAGAGGGCTCATGCATCACCGATATTCAACATGAAAATGACAGGTAAAGCTAGGAATCACCTGAGCAAGGACGTAGAAGGAGCGGGAAGTGAAGGTAAATACCAGAATTCAAGTATCAGTGTTGAATTAGAGGAAAAATACGTGGGTCCAAAAGAGAAGATTGCCCTTTATTACAGGTATCTCGCATAGGTACCCAATGTGAGCTATTTTAACTGTCATCTATATTGCTTTATTGTCTTAATGCTCCTATTTAATAATATATATAACAACAGGAATCATCAGAAACGAAATCAAGAGGAAGTAGAAGGTATAATGATTTTACATATAAGATGGTTAGATGTTGATTTGTTGGCAATGAGGGGCCAGATGAAAGCGACCTATTAAGGCATGCCGCTCTCAGCGCAATTGGAAAGACCAAGGAACCTAGAAAGTCACGCAGCGCTATATGGACACTCAGAGAATATAATGAAGTCCCCTACATATGTGCTCGATATGAGGTTAAGAGATATAATTTGGCTCTCCACCGTCTGTCAAACGCCATTAATCTGTTCTACGAGATGTCGTGGACATATGATTTAGAGAGTATATTTTGGGCTGAAGTTGTGAGTCGAAAATAGCGAGATACTGAGAAATATATTATCTCACAACTCTGGAGCAATAATTCGCCAATACTGAAGCCCCTGAAGCATGGACGAGGAACAAGACGACAATCGAAACGCCATTGAGATTGTTTGAGGCCCCGTAGACAAAATTATCTCAGTTCTCGAAAGGACTATTAGTACACAAACATGCTCATATCTGCACAACTCATTACTTCTCTACATTCCACACTTTATATCGCAGAAATCTGACGTACGTCACGGCAAGTCAAAGCAGTCTATACTAAGTATAAGTCTTCAGCCGTTAGATATTTTCAAGCTACGGGCAATGCCCAACTCGGACAGATGGCCGTATTAATCAGAACGCTAGACCTACGAAAACTAACTCGCAAAGATTACGGAATTCAGTTGCGGAAATCCGTTGATCATGAAGAAAGTACTACATAAGTATCTGTATGTATTAGACCATGATAAATAATGTTACCATGGATGCTGGATTGAACATTTTAAAAAATTTGTGAAATTAAATCACAGCAATCTTTATTGAATTTTCTTTGGCAGAAATAATGAAACAAAATAATTTTATAAAATAAAATCTCATTTTATTAGTACAGTATCAATATCATGTATCAAAACAAACCGATACATCAATGAAATAAATTCTAATATTTACAGGAGCAGAGATTGTATAATTTGTACCTTTTTGTACGCTTTGTACCTTTGTATCTTTTCCTAATTATAAATAATAATACACTAAAGTTAATTCCAAAATCTTAGAACAGTATTTAAAGTCCTAATAATTTTGTTCCTTTTTAACGACCAGTATATTTCATCCTAAAAAAGAATAAATTATTATTATTATTATTATTATTTTTGGGGGGGAGGGGGTATTCATTAGAGTTTACACAATAATAGATCAGACGAAAATGTCAGAATGATTTCCTGACACACACATTTATACATAATACATTTAATATAATTTATTTTGTAATAGGTATATCATTTTAACGATTTGGTGATTTTTTTTTATATAATTCTTAGGACAATGACATATTCTGCGTTTTTTCCTGCACTCTGATTGAGTTGTACTCGGAAATGACAGTATTTAAAGTTCTATTAATTGCATCATAGTTTATAATTACAATAAAATACGTAGGGTGCTCTTCACCATTTTGTTATAAACTGTGATGATAATGTAATGATATATATATATATATATATATATATATATACGGATTTTATATATATATATATATATATATATATATATATATATATATATATATATATATATATATATAAAA
>JABUQX010020889.1:0-22500 GCA_015478945.1 Trachelipus rathkii
TGACGAAATTTCTCGAACCAGACTTTACTTGCTTTAAATTCGCGTAAACTAGTTAGCACTTTACTGCTAATGATATTCTTATCAAAGATGACTTTTTCTGATGTGTAATGTTTGGATAAATACTTTGTTACTTATTTCATGTTAGTTGGATTAAACTTGTTACTGGTATTTGCATTTATTTGTTGACGGCTGATAGTTATGATAGTTAGTTAAGATTATGATAACATTTTTAATTATTACTATGTTAATGGTAAATTAACCATTTGTTACGTTAGCAGTATATTGCGTGGTCTGATGAGCCTAATATAGACAAGGATGTTGATAAACTGCTTTGTTAAACCATTATGTGTCTCCATGTAAAAATTAACGTTAATAGTTAGTAGACTATGCATGAAAACAAGTGATGAATACGGTTACGTCTTTGCATGCCCGTTGTTAGTTAACTTTACTGGTGTTGTGGAACTTTCGTTGAATAAAAGTTAACAGTTGTATTCATGCGATAAGCTGTGTTAGCGTTTTGTCGTCTGTACATTATTTCTAGCTTGGGTTTATGCTAGGTAGCTTATCGTTTGTGAAAACTTATTACGGTAGCGTACTACATTCATTGATCAGTTCAGTATGATAATTAGCCAATGTCATGTGAGCATAGGGTAAGTTTTTGTTGGGTAATGCTAGGTTTGTTCGAGAATTTTGCTTAATGTCTACGTTTATTCACGGTTCAAAATGATGTTATATTCGGTATGAGCGACTCTTTGATGAATGTAGGGTCAGTTCATAGTTCATGATACTTGTATCTTTGATAGAGTGGTTCACTTTGTTTAAGGGATATTGGTAGATAAATACAGCATTAGCTGTTGCTGATATGTTGGAAAAAGTGGGGGATACATTGAGTTTTGTATGTCCTGTTAGCTGCTTTACCCTTTGATAAGTAGGGATCTTTGTGAATGTTAGCAGATTAGTTTCAGACATGAGGTATGTTAGTTGTGTCGTTGATGCACATTATATTCTTAGTCAGGTATGATATGTTAGCTTTATTGAGTGAAAACTATGTTACCTTAACATATATTCGTGAGTATGTATGATAAATAGGTAAGGTTATGGTAAACGGTTGTTAAATATTACTATGTTAAGGTAAACAAAACAATTACTATGTTACAGATACGTTTGCAAAAAAAGTGTGAACAGCGCTATTACGTTCTGTTGTGCAATGTTAGTCTACTCTTATTGCTAGTGTAAGCTACGAAAAACTTTGCTTAATGTTGGACTGTTATTCCGAAGCGTTAGGTGTGTTAGGTTTGTCGTGTACGTTATATTCTGTAGTCAGATTGATGAATGTTGAGCTCTATCTGATGTTAAAAACTTTGTTACGTGGGCATATATTCGTTGATCCAGTCAGTGTGAAAAGAAAATTATTTTTTGTTATGTTTTATCAACATTGATACTCGAAATGATGACTTGAATCGAGGATCAAATAGATCCATGGAAGGGGGCGTGGAAGTCCGGAGTAGAGGACGGATGGTTTTATTTACTAATTTACTAATGTGTTAAAAGCTTTAAAATCAGTAAACAATACACTTTACTATGATATTTGTATTCAAAGAACTTGTTTTTATGTTATGTTTGGATAAAACTTTGTTATTTTTAGTTATGTTTGGATAAAACTTTGTTATGTTGCAATTATTCGTTTGATTATGATATTTAGGTATGGTTATGATGAATTTTGGTTAAATTTTAATATGTTTAATGTAAAAAAAAAAACTTGGTTACGTTAGCGTTATATTCGTGGTCAATATGATAATTAATCATATTAGATATAATAAAATTATCACTATGGTAACATTAAAAACAGGGTGTGTCGTAGTGTGATAGAACATGTGGAGATTGATAGTTTGGCAACTTGCGCTATCTGACTGAGATAATTTGACAACCTGTTACATTAGCATTTATTCATTGATTAGTTTGATATAATCCTAGATTATTCATTGCATAAATTTAATGTTTAGGGTTTCTTAAAAACTTACTATGCTAATGTTATAAACACATAAAGACTTAGCAAAAATATAAATGTTTTTAATATAAAATTTGCTATGTTGGCCTTGTGATAAACACAAGAATCAAATGCTCATAACGACATTAATGCTTTCGAAAAATCGAACCATACAAGAATCATACGGTAGACGTAAACGTTGCACTAAAGTGGGAGCGAGGTTTGAACACCATTATTTCTCGTCACTATTGTATCTGATAACCTCTCAGTGAAAACACAGAGCAACCACGATCAGCTTCGTCTACCGTATTACCTATCTGTAATGCATCCGTGCTTATACTTACCGTGTGCGTTACAGCTATGGCAACTATATGTTACTCTGTAACAACAGCGTAGTAATTCCAGCGAAGGGTATGTAGGTTTGTCCACTTGCTGCTTACTATTCTTAGTTCAGGGATATCTCGATACTGTCTCAGCTTATCTTCATGGATCACGAAAACCTTTTTGTACACGTCAGCGCATATCATCCGTTGGCCAATATCATCCGCTAATCCAAGATAAGTTATAGGAACTTACATGCTTACATAAAAAGATATCTAAGATGGCTATAAAAATAACAGATGAATGTCTCGTGTGAGCCGGAGTCCCCAAAAAAGTTGAATAGGATACGGTTCTGTGTACAATGTTAGTCACCTTATACCATGTTTGTTACAGGACTCGAAACTTATGTTAATGTAACGTATAATTCCGCGTTTCAACGATGTGACTCAGGTTTGGGGCTGTACATCTATATCTTAGCTTCCGAGTTATATGTTAAGGCCCTTACCCTGGCGTGTAGACAAACTCTAGTGTATGTTAAGACATATATTTCGTTGGTTGCATGACTAATTAGGTACATAGGCTTATGATACACATTTCATGTTAAACTGTAACTATGTACTTCGTAACAACTAACAAGTGACGATGTCTAGAGATAAGTTTGAACAAAACAGGTGACATAGCGGTCACCGATCTCTGTATCCACACATCGCGCTTAACACCGTCCGCGTTGCTTAAGTACTCGTCGACTTTGTTAATGCCTGACCTGTTTTAGTTCCGGTTAAGGTCATGCTTAGATTTGACTGTTACCTTAGCCGATCTCATACGTACTTTACACATCAGGCCGTTCATGTCTTATGCTTACAGCTTCTACTTGATGTGAAAACTTGTGTATGTCACCAAACCATATATTCGAGGAGTTAGGATAAAAAGAACATATTTTTCATGCCTATGTTTCTACCCAAAATATACCTCGAAAACATTTATGACTCTGAATCAATAGATCAGAAGAAGATCAAGCATCTGACATTACCTTACCCAATGCCTCAAAAGACGTTCCTACGTGGGAGGGAGGGGGAGGGATGGATGGCTTGATTTACTGATTCATCGTGATTTACTCGTTTAGTGTATGAAAAATGTAAATTTTTTACTCTTCTTATAGTTTGAATCCATAAACAAGAACTACAATCTTTCCAAACAACAAAAGTATTCTAATAGTACAACATAAAATTTAAAAATAAATGTTTTTTAAAAAAACGAACATCGTTTTAATAAGAAATGGTGACTTCGCAGAATAAATAACAAGCTTTTTTTATACAAACAAAAAACGTTTTAAAAGAACAGAACGTAAAATACATCAACTACAACTAAGCTCCCTCTTCTTTAGAAAGGCGCATAGAACAGTATCTTAAGACAGAAATAAAATTAAAAATAAATTCTCCCTTTCTTCCAAATACCCAAATGCATAGTTTATGACTCAATATATGACTATGTCAAAATAAATTCGACAATTTTTTCACCCACAAATACTAAAAAAGTTTTAAAAGCAAATGAAGGTTAAAAATTAAATAAAAGCTTTTACAAACACAAAAAAGTTTTAAAGAAATGCAATTTAATAACAAAGTAAATAAAATAAAATACAATAAACAAACACGAGCTGCTACTGAATTGTGTTCACAATTATGCAAAGTAATTTTCTGCGCATTTCGACGGTTCGTATACTCTGCTCGTCTGCTATGCATTGTAGCTACTTATGTTCATTAAATATGTAACTTTGTCCATCGTAGCGTTTATTCGAGCCTTAAGGTATGTTTAGGTTTTTTGTTCACCTGTACATCTATAATTTGCATAGGTTAAGTTTATGATGCTAGGTTTCTACTATATTGATCGGAAAAACTTTATGATCTTACGTGAGCCACTATATTCATCTGACAGTATAGACACATTAGATAAGGCTTATGATAAAAATCTTGTAATCTATTAACTACTTTAATGTAAAAGACCCATGATATGTTAGAAAAAGGCTGATGTTACTTTCTGCCTCAATGCGTTAGTACTTATTAGACTGATAGACTAATGAATTGAAAGACAATCGTGATACCAATTAAGACACGTAACCACAATCTATTTGCGAACTTCTCCCCGAGATTTTTCAGAGCAAGTGTATTTATTCTGTTCGAAACTATAGTGGACATATATCACGTTCTGTAGTCACGGTCACAAATGATGGCTATTGTCACCAACTTGTTATAGATTATTATTGTGACAACTACTGTGTTGATAGATGATGACCACTATTATCGCTTTGAGTCATACGAGTTATAGTATAGTATTATATAGTACTAAAGGTCTATGAGTGAGAGAGTTGTAAATAATGTAACAATGTCTTAATTTCTATAAATATATATATGAATAGAAATTATATGTATTGACAATCGTGAATAGTTTTTTTCTGTTGTCAGAATAGACTTATAATATTAAGCATTTTTATATCTTTAACGTAGTTAGACTATTATACAGTATAGGAGAGCTATCTTGTATTATATGAATACAGCTATTTATATACTGTACTTAAAGCTTGTAGTTAGCAAGCTCTGTCATTGATTAACATTACAGATATATACTATTATCGCTTCCATGAGAGAAAACAAAGGTTGATCATGAGTAAAAAAATTGTGTTTTTTGTTATAATTAAGAGGGACCGGAGTGGTAAACTTTCTTAGTTACGCATTTTCATGTTAAAAACTTTCAGAGGGAGCATAGTATTCTGTTGTGGTCTCATGCGCGCGCTAAAACTTGATACGAGCGATTAGGGTCTAATGTATTATGACTATTGAATTTGAAATAGTAGAACAGTTTAAAAGCTATTGGCCTTTGACCTGACTCTATTCAATAACCAGGCAAAACCAAAGCCCTCCATGAGATGAGGGATAACGTACTTCTTTGTATAAAGCCTATACGCTCAAGTTGATTACTGCGATGATTATGTCGTGTATGTACATTTTGTTTAAATGTTATTCAGTTAATTCATACAATACGCGATATGTTAGTGTTTGTTATAAGTAAACCTGGAAACATTAAAATTAATCTATGTATAACAGATGAATGACCTATGCTGTGCTCTCTATAAGATGATGTGGAAACTAATTGTATAGCCCGTTACGGACATAATTGAGTTCCAATTGTAATCAGCCCACTCGACTAAAATATACAAGCTCTATTCTATAACAATTAAAATATCTGAAAAAAGAGGGAGAGAAAAATTATAGTAACAGAACAAAGATATCTATTTAACATCTAGCAGGAAAAATTTACCCATTCCAAGATGACAATAAACAAAAATTAATGAGACAAAGGTTTTGATATATATATAAAATACAAAATCATAACATGGATCATCCCGTCAGACATCGGAGATGATCGATTGGCATTCAACAATAGATCACTTAGGTGACGGAAGGGTTCCGGGAGGCGAATAGGATGAGAGGTAATGGAAGTGAGGGATGAGTTAGAAGAGTCTCTTAAGGCATCTTGCACGCCGCTCTCTGTTGAGCACGAATTTTGATCTTAATGTAATAATCTAAAAACTCAAATCTTTTTGTCAAGTCTATCAAACTTCAAATAATTACAAAAAAATAATTAATTCTCATTGTTCTTAGATCAATTTTGTTTACATTTTTTTTAACATATCTAAATTTTTTAATTTTATTAATCAAATCTATTTTTAAATTCCCTATGAAACTACAAACATAGCTATTGTATTTTATTATTTTTATATTCTTATATATTTTATCTTTAAATATTTATCGTAAAATCTAAATTATTTAAAAAAAAATAAATATTGTATATATATTTAGTTATATATCTTATTTTAAATTTTTCTAACATTTTTCAGTAATTATTCTAATTTTTTTATAGTAAACATTTTTTCTTTTCTGATATCAGTATACAATAACAATAAGTACATACAATGAAACTCAAGCTATCCAAAGTTTCGATCAGTTCAAATATGATCAATATTTTAGGATTTGGGGTGCTGCTCAACAGCATACAATTTAAACTCCACATTATCTCTCTATTGTAGCTCTCTGCATATAATTTTCTATGTGGGTATTTCTTAACACCGAGTTTCATCACACTATATGCAATTTTTCTCAATATGAAAATTAGACGGCTCTATGGACATCCCCCCTGACTGATGGGTGAGCAATGTACACTAGACTCCCGCACTTATACGGATCTTTCCAAACCAGTTTAACCATACAATATATCGACGACTCCCCTACGCGGATTCCGATCGACACACTTACCGATTCATAGACGCCCACACAACAATTTTTCCAGGTCATCTAAATCGATATGTATTAATTAAAACATCAGCACCGCGACCCGTCTCCAGCACCGGTGCTGAGCTAAACTCCTTCTCAGATACCGATACCAACTCTTTCTAGAAAATTACAACATACTCATTAGCAATACCTCTTCAGCACAGATATATCAGCCTTCTATCTATATATATCTATATATTAGAGAGCCGCTCACACCGCGCTCGCGTGCGACCACTGCCTCGGCGGTGGCGGTTTCGGGAATACAGACACCGAGAGTTACTGTCCTTCAACCATTACACCCCACATCACTAGACTTAGCCACACGATTTACGATACTACAAACCTCGTAAGGACATATAAATCATCGGAAAGCCATAGGCTGCACCAAGGAGCGAGCGGCTGGAAAGCCCAGCCATGTCCTAAATAATAGATCCTCATAACTACAAGATAACTCAAGTAAAATAATAAATATAATAAATAAACAATAATAATAATAAATAATAAATAATAATAATAATTTTAAATACAATAATAAGTATTTTTACAATAATAATAACATAAATATCAAAATGAATATATAATAAAATAAATAATATATAATAATATTATTAACCGAAGAAGAAAACTTCATATGAGCGAGCCAGAGTCGATTTCAGGCGCGTGCGAGCTGAACCTGGAAGCTCGGAGACCATGAAGTCAACGAGACGCAGTGCCTATACGAGACGAGAGGCGGAGACCGAGCCGTGAGACGACGTCGGCCGAGCCGACAGAGAAAGATCTCGACCAGTGCGTAAACAAAACATTCCTGCAGTGAAATCGTTTTACTACGCGTACTCAGGAATCGGAATCCTATCTGGTGACAATTCAATGTTCTTATACGTACCATATATATTCAGCTCTTCTACCGATCAACATTACATTTTCTTACAGACGTGACGTCGAGCTAAACCCTCCACTTCTAACTGGGGCGGACTGCCTAGAAGAGGTACAGTACATCTCGTCTACGGACGAAATGTACGTATCATCAGGCATCGAATGGAACCACTAGGCCTAGACGAACTCGCTTCATTCGGACGCGATCAAAAGGCTCAGACAAATATTTTGCGTTCGCTCCTCCCGCCGGCTAAACCAAGTAACACACCTAAATCTAAATACCTAGAGACTTCAAAATTTCGTGCTTTAGTAACAAAGCCTCCTTTAAACAACAATTACCATAGCAAACATTCATATACTCTGGAGGTTCCTAGAAGCACAAGATAAACCTCTCTAATAACTTCTTCCTTGCACGCATACTTTCTCTAGACCCCCGTTTCATCATAAGTCGTCTCACGCAACCTACTGACTCACACAAGTGTAGATTTAAAAATAATAATAGTTATATATAAATTGTAGCAGTTAAAATATGAACTTGAATAAATCGGAAAAGCCATGAATTGGATATCGTAATAGCACCTTCAGCTCTTAAATAAATACTTTAGATATTAAATATAACTCAATACTAATAAATTAATGCATTTATACAGATAATAGTCACTTACTATACAATATAAAGCTAATAGAGTCGACCAAAAAAGATAAAAATTCGCCAAACACAAACTAACGAACCCTAATGACTCCCATTAAAACAACCATAAGTCCAAGCCGCCCGTGAACACGAGCCGACAGAATTTCTCTCAGCTATTATAATAAAATATCATATACTATAAGTACTATATATGCTTGGAGCAACCACGAATCTAGCAATACGTATATAATTAATGTAATACTTTCATTAAATACTACCTATTGTCACAACTTAAGTCCTACTAATAAACCTGTATACTACTAAGACCCGGCTTCTCAAATACCTTATCGCCTTTCTTAACTGTGAGCCATCCCTAACCGAAAGGTGCGACATCGCATCCTTGAAGCATGAAATATACACTCTCGGAAGGCAGTTACAGAAGCGCTACTAATTAAACACTATGCGAGCATACGATACCCTAGCCTACTTAACCCGAAAGGAACAGGCAATGTACATTTTAGTTAACCAAGCCACGATCATAGAGAAAAATATTTCTTAAAGCAAATATAGGGACACATTGGCATTGTGATCTGACACTATATAAGTTCCATTTGAGTATACTTGTAGGTCAAGGATCGTTATAGGAATCTCTCTAGCTTCTCTAGCAAATTGCTTATCGAGTGACTGCGCTTCAGTTGTTAGTCAGCATACTCGTTAGATACGTAATTGCGATCGAGTTGTACCAAGTCACACCTCCGAAAACTGCGAGAACTCTAGGTTCATGTAGGGCACATAATGATTATGGCCTAATAGACTAGGATGAATTTCTGGATCTCATCACGACTCAAAACTAACAACTCTTACCAAAAAAGAAATTAGTTAGTTTAAATCGGTATCAAAAGTGCGAGCGCCCGTAGCCAGGCAACCCTGTGTGTGTGCTGAAGTAAGGGTCGTCTCGCCTGCGGAAATAATGTTGTGCAAAATATTGCTCTTTAATAAACAGAAACGGGCGGTATGGAGCGAGGATCTGGTGCAGTTTACGTAGCTATTGTGACATAAGGTTAAGAGGTCAGTGAGTGCTTGGCAATAGATTTCGGTGTGCAAGCATGAGCTGAATCTCTTGATATTTTAAGGAAGAACTTCTGTCGCTTCGTGCAGGCGCTGAATTATGGTTGTTTTAATGGAGTCAATTAGGGTTCGATTATTTGTGTTTGGAATTTTTCTTTGGTCGACTTAGCTTCTTTTGTAGAGTGACATTCTGTAAATGCATAATTTAGTATGGATATTATAAAATGTTTAAGTGCTGAGGTGAAGATGTCTATCTCTAGATGATTTCGCTTTTGGAGACTGCACATTATATATTTAATCATCTGTTTGCTGAGCTTGCTATGCGATGAATGAAAGTTGAGAAGGCGAAGCGAGTTTCGAATGTCAGACCAAGAATATTTGACGATTTAAAGAGTGTTATATTAGTGCTTTTTATTTCACTTGGTGTGGAAGGAGAATTAATATCTGTCAGTGGTGATAAGGGTGATTTTTATAGGGAAACTGACATTCTATTGGAAGGAATCCAGTTTTCAAGATATTGAATAGAGTTTTGCACGTATGTTGTGACTGTAAGTGTGAATGAGTGTTGCATGATGATGGATATGTCATAGGTGTTATTATTTTGTCTGGGGTTTGTGGGATATGTTTTGCAGCTGTATATAGGTTCAAGGGGAGAATAGATAAGATGAATCCCTGGAATACTTCTTTTTCACACTGATTGTTTTTGAACGTTAATTTTTGTTTAATGTTTCGGCTGTGTGGTCATATAAAAAGCTGGATAACCACTTTTTGTAGTTGTTGGAAATTGGAAAGTTTAAGATCTCTTGTATGAAGATGTGTGTGTTGGGACAGAGTCGAAGGCTTTATTTATTTTCCATAGCTATGAGTATGGTTCTATGAGAGAGTGAGACCATTTATAATGTGCTGGAAAATTATGGCTAGAACGGTAGTGGTTGAGTGGGAGTTTTGAAAACTGTGTTGGAACTTTGTTGAGAGCATGAGTTATTGTACTTCTGGGAAGATAAGGTTTTATAAAAGCTTATTGCCTGTAGAAAAACAGGAATTGCGAGGTAGGGGAATAGTTTGTTTGGGTAATTTCTTGGTTTGAGTTTGAGTATTATTATTATTGTCTTCTTCCATGTTGAAGGGATAACAAAGTTTAGCTGCCATATTTTATTGTATACGGTATTTCAAATAGGTATACGATGGCAGTGAACCCTGGGTGTCTTAGATGGATGTTCAAAATGTTGTATGAGTCTGCAGCTGGCTAAATTTTGAATGATTTTTGATGCCCGACTGTTTCTTAGATGGTGAAGGAGGGAGATTTGTCTTAATTCTATTATTATTTTCCGGTTGTTGTTGTGCACCAACTTGGGAGATGTAAGTTTTTATTATCTGCCATATTTATTTGTCATTTGGAATGGGTAAATTTTTCTGTAGATGTTTCTCGAATTTTTTGATTTGTGGGCTGTTTTTAGGGTGGTAATTTCAATATCAGTGGCATTTATCTGTTGTATAGGTTCTCTATTTTCTTAAGTTATTCCCTGATTGAATAATTCACAGATTTCTTGAGAATCTGAGGGGGTTTAAGTTCTCCCTGTATTCTTTATATCCTATTCAGACGACATCTGAAATGTTTATAATTTATACCCAAATCCATGAATCCGATAGTTCGAACGGATAGATCAAAATCCTTCGAGAAAATTAGAAAGTTTATCCCTCTTTTTCAACTATTTCTCAGAAACTTGAGTCTTTCGCCTCAGAGAAACCAGTAGTTCTAGCCTGTCTGGCTTGCTCATCAAAATATTTAATTCCTATTAAAACTTCTTAAGATCTATATTCTCAAAATAAAATTCTGTTTTTATGTTTTCAAAAAATAAAAATTCAAAAATAATTTTTCTTATATGGATTTTCTACAATTGACAAATTCATACTTTACCTAACCCTTCTAAAAAACAGTTATACTATGATCTAGGCATAAGCTTCAACAGCTTCCCCAGCACTGTGAAAAACCGTTGCCCCTGAAACGGAGTATAACGAAAAATAACCTTGAAACAAGTGAGAAGATATTCAAAAGGCGCACATTTTTCTCCGGGACTAATTTTCTACATAGTGGCAATGGATTAAGGCTATCATACGGTTAATGTTTTTGATCATTTTATTAATTGTATTGATGCCGAGCTCATACGCAGAAATTTAGCGGGCTTTTCTATTTCACTTTCCTACTATTAGGTGTGTCTATAACCTGTAACGTTGTGTGAAATTGCACAATCTGGCCTTTTCAAATTTGTCATTCGGTAATTGGGATTACTTGGAGTGGGTTGTCTTTGTATAGACTTTATTATCGGAACTGTGTTCCGCATGCTAGGTAGTATTTCGTTCCCAAATATCTCACGGATTGTCAGTACCACAGAAAAACAGACTTGAACTATAAACACGAATACCACATACCTGAAACATCACTAACGAAGATATCAAACTTGTCCATTTCAGCAAATTAATTTCCGTTTGACCCTGGATCTATTCTCATATCTTTTAAAACCTGGGGAAGACTTGAAATTAGATTTCCGAAAATCTTAATCAATTATACTAAAGACTTCGCCTAATTTCTACATTAACCGAAATAGAAGGGATTATTTGTGCTTCCAACTTGGCTATCACGCACAAATTGGATACGCGGTCAAAAATTTAATTTTCATCAAAATACAAACACTATTAATATACGTTACATCGCATATTGAACGACCTCTACACTCGAAACGAAATGCTAGAACTTTTGTTGCTGTGTCAAAAGCTCGCGAGTGTTAAAATTAGGGTTGTACCATCATAGCCTCTGGCACAAATAATTAATTGTACTGACAAGTTTTAATGAACTTAAAACAATTACCTAATAATATTCTTTAATAATATGAGAACAAACTCTTAGGAAATGTTTTCTATATTACGCATCATAACCTTATAAACTATATTTTTCCCAACTTCACGGTTCCATCATATTAAACGTATAATTTAAATGACTGCGCAAATTCTAAACAGCTAACAAAAATAACTATCTGATTAGCCTATGCGAAAATATCTTGGTGTTAATATTTGCCACAAAGGCAGCTACCCTAATAGTACATATAATCCAGCGTATTGATACTACAGTACTACACGTACCTCATCTACTATCAACACCTTTAGACGTTATAATATTAGTTATATATATACATACAATATATATATACTATATATTATCATCCATCACTACTTAGATATATATGCATATACAATATACTAGCCATATTTATGCATACTACTGATATATATATATATATATATAATAACGTATTCTCTTATCTCATATGAAGTTACGAACTATAACACATATAATCTGGCTTCTTTACTCATATGACGCAGTACTACAGTAGTGGTGGCAAGCAAAACAAACAATATGTATCACATTGAGCAATCACATGACGTAAAAATTTCACCTCTCCGCTTGAGCACGGAACCGGCGTTGAGGCATAATTGTATGTACAACTTTGAGCTATATTTTTATTTTCCTTGCGTGTATAGGGATGGTAATGAAGTATTAGGTCTGGCGCTATGGGAATCTGGCAGTCTTGGTGACATGGGTCGATGGAATGAGTTGCTGTAGATTAAAATGTCTCGACAACCCTGACTTTATTCAAGGGTTTCGTTCGCGATTAACTCTGGGCCATGAGGACGCTGCAAGTATTCGTTACGCCGAGATCTATCCTTCGAGGATGTTATAATTTCATTAGGGCATAAGTTTAATTAGAGTTGTTGATGGACAGTAGTTATGAATGATGTAGGGTGTGATGGAGGGTTTATTGTGCTTTGAGGGACGTTATTTATAAGTATTTGATATATTGGAAACTTATGATGACTTCGTTTATATGTCTTTTGATATAGTTTTTGTCATTGCATTAGGTTATGCCATTTTTCCAGGGTGCGGAGTTCGGAGTCGGAGAGTCGTGGAGCGGCAGTCGTGTGAGTCGTGCAAGTTTCCAGGAGTCGGAGTCGGAGTCAAAAATTCTGTGCAAGTGGTCGGAAATTCCTTTGTAAGTGGAGTCGGAGTCCGGAGGTCGAAATATTCCTGATGTAAGGGAGTCGGAGTCGAGTCGGAGTCGAAAATTTATGGAACTATATTATTTTTTATTATTATTATTATTATTATTATTTATTATTATTATTATATTATTATTATTATTATTATATTATTATTATTATTATTATTATATAGTATTATTATTATTATTATTATTATTATCATTATTATATTTATATTATTATTATTATTATTATTATTGAAACTGAAACTTATTAAAACTTAATTTTTAAAAATGCTGTTTTATAATAAAATTAAAAGTAAATTGCATTATAATTGTTACTTTGTTTTACGAAACTGAAAATATTATTTGATTTGTCATGTATTGCCACTGCGCCTGCATCTTTATGTCTTTACTATTAGATGTAGCGGATGGTGATTTTCTGACTATCCGCATTGAGGATGAAGGATTTTAGAGTCTTAGCCACAAGTAATTCATATATATAATATTAAATTATATAATATATATATTATATATAATTATTATATATATATATTACTATATATATAATATATACTATATATATACTATACTATACTATATATTATATCAGTAGTAGTACTGAACTACAAGATGGTGGTAAGTTTTGCGTAGGCTGTCAGGAACAAGTGAAGATTCTTTCGCATGTTAGTAGGGCGACAGCAGAGCTAGCAACCTCGGTCCTTTCCTTTTGCTGTATTACACTCTTGGACCAGTGTTAAGATCTTATGCGCTCTCTTAGAAGCAAGGATCCTCTGGAGACCTCTGGCTGTGAAACGGTTTTGAAAGGCCTAATGAAAGAGGCATGCTAAGTTCTACTGAAGGGTGAAAATCTACCTTAGATATCTAACCAGAGGACTGGCACGGAAAACTATTGCGAAAAGAAAATATTTTCTAAAAATGCTCTAGGGTTAAGAGTTTCGCACAAAGAAGATGTTGGAACAACTGACAGGGCGAAGCCCTTCTGGGAGGTTATATATATATATATACTATATAATATTATATACTATATATTATATATTATATATATTATATATTATACGTATATATATATAGTATATAAGTATATATACCGGTTATATATATATATATATATATATATATATATATTAATATATATATATATATATAGATATATATATATATATATATATATATATATTATATAGTATATATATATATATAATATATATAATACATATATTATAACATATAATATATTATCAGTATATTATTTAATATTTTAGATATACATTTATACTAAATTATATATATACCTAATATACGTCACTATATAAACTAGCTAGTCTATAATACTGATAATATATATATATATATATGAATATATACATAATATATAATATATAGTACATATATATATAATAATATACTAGTCATATACATACTACATATCTACCTATACTAAAGTAAAATATCACTCTAACTAAGATACGTAAACTGTCCATATCATATACTCACTATAACATCCAGACTATCCTGTGTTTATCAGATTATCGCAGAATATAAACGATGACCCAAACTCTGTTCTTTCGACACCCCCACCATCTCTTTCCGCCAGCCCTCAAACTTCCATTTTGAACAAAAAATTTATATGCTTAGAATCATATACTTGAAATTAACTAAATTACTTCAAATAATGTTAAAAAAAAACTAAAGCTCTTCTTTTCCTTCGTAAAGTCGAGATCTGGCATCGCTGAAAATCGATAGCTCGCCAGCTACACTTATTGAAGGGCATGCTTAAGGATTTCCCTGCGAGTTGCTCAAATGGTGAGAAAACTTTCTACAATATCACGCCCATCAAACCCAAGGATCTTTATCCGATTCCCAAGAGTTTTCGCTTCTTGATGAATCTTTGATCAAGACCTATTGTCCTTTGACAGCCTCAGCTTGAACAAGTCTCTTCATCGCTGCTAGAAGCCAAAAAGCACTTTCATGGATTTCTAGCATTGCGTTCTGCTAACACGATAGTAAATGCCGATCGCGACCACTGATGTGTCAGTCTCTGCAATCGATTTTAACTAGAAGCTATATTGGCTGGTCAAGATTATTCTGATTTAGCAGCATCTTTCATTCACAAGCTCACTCAATCTAACATATGAAACCCTTTGAAAAACAGTGGTTCAGAAATTTGTTTTGTATCTGAGGATCCAGAAAAGTTACTATTGCAGATGCGAATCGTTTTGCAGATCTTGAAAATCAATCTATTCTATCTCCAGCATTAGTGCTTCTGTCACCTTTGAAAGTACCTTACTTTTAATAGCAGCATCTAGCACAACTTTCATCGTTGCATCTAGAGGAAATCTTCGTCTGATCAACAAAGAATTTCTGAGCACTAATAAGGTCTCAGTTGACCTCTTCAAACGTTTAAGGAGAGTAATACAATTACCTCAAAATGTATAATCATCACCTGTCAACGCCTTTTATCCCTTTGTGTTTGTCGAAGCATAAGGGTAGACACTTCATTATTCTCCTTCCCTCTCAAGCAATACCAACTACTATTCCAACGAGTCTGAACATCTTGCGTTAAAAAAAGTTCAGGAACATTTAGTCTCATAATTCATAAATGAATACTATCCGCTATCCGCAAAAAAAATAATCAAGCGGATGCGAATGCAAATGCGGATGCGGGCGTTGAGAAAAATTATGCGGATGCGATATCTGCTACACCTCTAGTTTACGTATTTTGCCGGATTATACTGAGGATTATATTTATTGGATAAGTTTTTAGTAGTTATTTTTTATGCTTCAAAAGCAAGCGAAAAAAAAATAGTTGAAACAAAAAAATGTTTTATTTAACTTTGTAAGCATTAAGCGAGTCAGAGTAGAAATTTTGAATTTGACTGCTGGAGTCGGAGTCGGAGCGGAATCGAAAATTATTGTTTAAATTGAGTTCGAGGCCGAGTCGGAGTCGAAAAAAATTTTTTTTAGGGAGTCGGATCGGAGTCGGAGTCCGAGTCGAAAATCCATATTTGAATTTAAGGAGTCGGAGTCGGAGTCGGAGTCGAAAAATTTATTTTACGACTCAGACAGCCCTGATTTTTCTAACGGTGAGAAGTGTGAGGTTAGCTGATAGTTCATTTGTGCATGTGTTGTCGTATCCAGACAATGGTGTTTGGTGTGTATTTAGTGGTTTCCTGGGAAAAGGTGTATCAAATTTTTTGTTCTGTGAATAAGGCCTGAATTTCTGAGTGTTTTATGTGTTGCACGTTGATAATAATTTGCATCGTTTTCATCTGGTTTGAGCTATGGTCTTTAATGGTGTTATGTTGGTGCTGTTTGATGGAAGGTTGTATAATACGCAGGGACCATGCGTGGGTTTTTGTCTGGTAGAGTTTTGGAAGGAAAACCTGTATTAATTTGGATACTAACTTTATAGAAAAAAAAAAATTTTATTGTTGGTTTTTGTTTCTAATAATTTTTTAAAATTTCAAAATTTTGGGTAGATAAATTTACTGGTTCGTCTCGATCTCTCCAGCAAATTGCTGTAAGAGAGAGATATTATAATGGGTTTATTGCCTCTGCTAAACAGGAAAAATAAGAGGAAATAAAAATACACGGAATTAGTCTTTACGGTCAGTGGAATGGGAACTCGCAAAATAAAGAACCTCATCAGAGGGCGGGAATGCTCTTCTAAGTTTTGCTCCAGGTTTAGATACAACGAGAATGCTCCCCATCTTGCAAGAATTCCTCGCCACTTGCTCTGGATCCAGGAAGACCAAGCTGAAACAGTCCGATTTCTTACCCCTATAAATTTATATATATATATATATATATATATATATATATATATATATATATATATATATATATATATATATATATATATATATATATATATATATTATATATATATATATATATATATATATATATATATATATACTATATATATATTATATATATTATATATATATATATATATATATATATATATATATATATATATATATATATATATATATATATATAATATATATATTATATATATAAAAATATATATATAATATATATATATATAATATATATATTATATCAAAATAGGAGGCCTGATTATTAATAAGAAACTGCCAAATATATTAACAGTTAGTAATAAAAAATTTTTACATAATAAAATGGTTTTCCAAGATGTTAAGAGCGTAAGCTTTCGATCCTTACTTGATCCTCTTTCAGACGCTATGAATTGAAGACTAAATTAAATATTTATATAAAGATTGTTATGTTAGAAAAGTTTTTAAAATAATTAAAATTAGATTTAGTTAAACAAAGGATTATTAATTGATGGAATTATCACCTCTACGCATCGTAATACTACCCCTAAAAAATTCCAAGATGCTCTTACCTCACTAAAAAATAATCAAGATATTATAGTCACCCGTTCGGATAAAGGTCAAAACTTAGTAATTATGAACAAAATTGATTATATCTCAAAATGCAATATCTTACTTAACGATAACACTACCTACACTCTTCTTAACAAAAATCCACTTAAAAACTCCCACATGTTCAACCAAAAACTTAAACACATCACTAAAGATTTTCCCAACCTTCTCACTGACTTAAAACCTAGCCTCCCTCGCCTCTCACAATTTCATAGCATCCCAAAAATCCATAAACAAAATAACCCTGTACGACCTATCATCTCTAACACAAACTCTGTAGCTTACAAATTATCTTCTTGGTTGTCCAAACAGCTCAAGCCTTTACTTGGACATATCTCTCCCTCTCATCTAAAAAACACTGAATGATTTTAAAAAAAAACATAACACATAACACCTCACAATAACCACATCCTCAGTTTCGATGTTACCTCTCTATTTACCTCCGTACCAGTCCCTTTCACCATCTCCTTATTCAGATTTTTAAACGAAACACCTATACCCTAGATATACCTTTCCCTTTCCTTAAACAATTAATACTCGCTCACTCTTGAACATAAATTTCTCTTCGCATTTCAATAGCGATACATTCACAGAACAAAACTCAGGCCTAAGCATGGGCTCTCCCCTTTCCCCTATTCTCAGTAACCTTTTCATGGAACTGTAGAACATTTCTTATACTCATCCCCTCTTTCTCTCTAACGAACAACACGGTTCGTTATGTTGATGAATATTTTATCTTCCACACCTTATAACCAACAAACCGCACTCTCATAACTTACTTTCACCAAACTCATCCATCCTAAACATAAAATTTTACCCATGGAACTCTCTCCACAACAAAACCTTATCCATTCTTTTTCGACATCCTACTTACTGGGGATAACAGTCCCACTTTGCTTACAGTGTTTATCTTAAACCACTTTTTCACCCTTCCTATATCATTGGTTTATTCGATCTAAAGTAAGAAGGACTAAATTATTAATAAGTAACTGCGTCTTTTTCTTAGAGCCCTTCGAATTTGCTCTCCTCCTTTCCTACAAACCGAATTCAACTATATTTTCAACACTTTCACTAAACTCTCGTACCCTAAACATATTTCCTCCTTTTTTTTTTTTTTTTTTTTTTTTTTCTCCCTGTTTTCAATTTCTCACTCTCTCAAACAAGCAAAACAGAAATTTTTATAACCAACCCAACCACTCCCCCCATTAACACTTATTTTTATTTACCCATCCCTCATACCCCTCATATTAAAATCATTAAATCCTTACCTACATCTCTAAGACTAACTACCTCCAACACATCCTCTCTAAAACGTATTTTCAAACCTCCTACTCACACCTTCAATAACATTTCACAATGTGTGTACAAAATCCCGTTTTTTAACTGTACCTCTTGCTACATTGGCGAAACTAATGATTTCACTAGACGCCATTACCAACACAAACATGACCTCACTTTTGACTCACAAAACTCGGCACTCACATTACACAGAACCCAATTCAATCACAACATTAACATTAATGGCATGACACCCATTTTATAGAAGTACTGCGACCCTCCACAACGCAAACTCATTGAATCCCTTTGCATTAAAACTTTTCCAATTTTAACATACTACACAGAGCAGGAAATTTCCCTGCCCCAACCTTAACAAAATTTTGAACACCACACCTTTTTTTCAAAAAAATCAAACTAGTTTTAACTAAATCTAATTTTAATTATTTTAACAACTTTTCTAACATAACAATCTTTATATAAATATTTCATTTAGTCTTCAATTCATAGCGTCTGAAAGAGGATCTAGTAAGGATCGAAAGCTTACGCTCTTAACATCTTGAAGACCATTTTTATTATGTAAAAAATTTATTTCTAACCTTAATATATATGCAGTTTCTTTTTAAATAATTCAGGCCCCCTACTTTGATACATAATAAACTAATCGCTTGTTGCTCTTATTTCTATTATATATATATATATTATATATATATATATATATATATATATATATATATATATATATAAATATATATATATATATATATTATATTATATAATATATATATATATATATATATAATATATATATATATATATATATATATATATATATATAATTATTATATATATAAATATATATATATATATATATACATATATATATATATATATATATATATAATATATATATATATATATATATATATATATATATATATATATATATATATATATATATATATATATATATATATATATATATTATATATATATATATATATATATTATTAGGGGAAGTTTCATTTGTAAAGGCAAAAATAAAATGCAAAATATTTGCAGACTTTGCTAGCCCCTGGTCTCTGTGATATAATATATATATATATATATATATATATATTATATATCTATATATATATATATATATATATATATTATATATATTATATATATATATATATATATATATATATAATATATATATATATTTTAATTCAAACTCCAAAGAGTAACATCGCATCCGCATCCGCATCTACTTTAAGATCCGCATCCGCATCCGCATCCGCATCCTCTTTAAGATCCGGCATCCGCATCCTCAAACAGTAAATTTTGACATCCGGTCCATCAGTAAATTATATAATATATATATATATATATATCTATATTATATATATATATATATAATATATATATTATATATACTTTATATATATATATATATATATATATATATAATATATATATATATATATATATATATATATATATATATATATATGCCAAATTTCAAGATGATTGGATAATATTTAGAGGTTGCACACTTTGAACAGTTGTGTAAAAGTAGGTAAAAAATACGATTTTTCAATCTTGATTAATTTTATTGGGAAAACTAGAAATCACAAACGTAAAATAATGTGGATTAAACAATCCCACCCTAATTATAGGCATTTATATTAGTCAACTTTGAACGATGCAATCCCTTCTTTTGTTCGCTTGGGGACGACTTTTCTGTGATGCTCGACAACCCTCAACAAGAATTGTTTTTGTTGTTCGTCCCTGACCGATTCGTTAAACCTTTTTATCAGAGCAATTCCTCTTTCTGCGGTATCATTGACCACCTTAAGAGCGTTCACATGGCTTCTTAGAGAATCACTGCAGTATTCTGTCACGTCGTGGATCCCAAACAATTCAAAGAACGTCTTTGTTTTATTAGTAACGAAATGGCTCAGGTCTTTTCCTTCAAACACTAGGTTTTTACCCTCTAATCGTTTCATTTCCTTTTTCTTTGCAGGTTTGGTTTCTAGATTTATAGTCATATTTTCCTTAACAGCCTGAGTAATACGTTCGTCCAAAAAAGCCAATCCTACGTTTGTTTCTGACAGATACCAAAGGTGTCTCTTAGCAACTGTGAGAGCACTTTTTTTGACGTCTATATCTGGGTAAGTGCTCAGAAGCTGTAGCATATCCAAATCATTCTTTGGAGCCCATCGACTTACAATTGCCTCGTGCCAAAAGCGAACATATATGAGGCTGACAAAATGTGCAACACGTTGCATTCCTTTCAATTCACGTTGAGGAATATTCAACTGTTTAGTGAAGAGGACAATTTTAAGTGCATATATTGCCTTTGCCATCCACCTTGCCTGATGCAGAGCCCCTGGGATCCTGAAACTGAAGTCGTTATTAGACCAACCACCTAGGTACAGGAGTGAGAGTTGTAATAACTCTTTGTAGTCTTCTCTTAGATGACTTCCGTCTTTTAGGACAGTTTGGATGTAGTTAACCATGCTCACTCGTTGTTCTTCTAGAAAGCCTTGAACGGGACTTTCTTCATCCAGCATTGTCGTATATGACTTCCTATCAAGTGAAGCCCACAGACGTTGGAAGTTCCGAAAAATGTGGATGTCAGGACCACTTGATGGTATGCCACAACACTCCTTTCAATATTAGTTCATGGGTGTGATGCCGGCAAGCCAACCACAACAATGTTCGTCCGAATTCCCTTTCAATTCTGGTACATGCCCCTTGGATCAGTCCTGTATTAGATGCTGTAGTATCAAAAGATATACCGATTATATTGTCACGTAGCCCAAATCGGTCCACTTCCCGAATAACTACCTCAGCCATCTGCTCACCAGTGCCTTTCAGGGCAACAGGTACGCCAAGCAAATGCTCAAAATCTTTGCCAGTCACTAGAACTGCAACTCTATCTTCCAAAGTTTTGACACTCCCATGGGCAACTGAGGGCAACAGTTTACTATCCCAATGCAAGACCAAATGAGGTGGATTTTCAAAGACTGACTCTTCGATGTTCTTTGCCATTTTACTTCTATTAATCGCCCGAGCTCGGTAAACGGTAGCTGGAGATACGGAAATTTTTGATACATCGTGGCCAAGGCTCTTTGCAGTTGCTATAAATGAAGTACTTGCTTGTCGAATAGAGAGCTGTTCTCGATCCCAAGTAGACGTGAGTGTCTGATCAAGAGGTTTTAATCTGGGACCTGCACGTAATTTTTTCATTGCTGGAGGCGAAAACTTGGCCTCTTCGCCCCTAGGTGCTGATGATGATGGAGATGAACCTTCAAGTATAGCTGTCTTATTGATTTCAGCGATTGCTTTGTAATGTTTCATATTATAATATATATATTTATATGTTGTATATAATACTATTATATATATTTTATATAGTATATATATATATATATATCATAATATATATAATATTCTATATATATATATATATATATATATATATATATATATATATATATATATATATATTTATATTATATATATATATATATATATATATAATATATTATATATA